>QLOS01001165.1:0-15393 GCA_003313725.1 Russula sp. MG48 | reverse complement strand
AACTCGATGTACAAAAACAAGTGATCTGACTCACCACCCCATCGAGGTTCTGTTTGACGCGATATAATAGCCACCGCTATTCTCGCTGTTCACCAGGGCAAAGACGACCATTTTCAAGTGGATTTACGGAGCTACTGGGCGCGGGACGGTAGGCTTGGCGAAGGTGAGAGTCCGTTTAGTAGCAGGTGGGTGAAAGATTGCATTTTCCTGCCGTTATGTACCAGGTATTAATACTCGAAACGTCACAGGAAAAAGTAGAGTGAAGGGGGGATGTGATAGTGGACCTAGGCCTTGTTTGACAACTTTGGTTATTATTTGCGTGACTTCCAAGTCTGTGCCAACATTTTCGTCCCACCCTTAGAGTGTATTTGGGCGGCAATGTTGATTACAGGACCTGTGGCATGATTGGATAGGCTCCGAAGGGTCCTGCAGTTGATTGTATGCGCTATGGAGGTATAATGAAGTTTTACAGTAATTGTATATTTTATTCATGTCACGCATGGGCCCAGGCACAGCCACTCAATTAATCAAAAGTTGGTTGTTCAAACAAGCAGAGTTGTCGAACAGGCCAGTCTCGCATACTGCACCGCCCGGCCCGAGCCTGAGGACCTCTCGGTGCTCAGCCACAAGTTTGCCATCGCCATCAAGAAAATGCCAGTGTCAATGCATAGCTCTGACCTGGTACTATTATTCTTCACGCCCGTGTCTCGACTCATCACGAGCGTTGCCACGGCTACAAACACTGCCCCATACCTGCGCTACTCCACGAGGGACCCACCACTATCGTCGTTGCATTCAAGTTAGGTAGCATGCCCACCGCCTCGTGGCGTGCCCTACTTTCGCATCGCTTCCACTGGCATATAGGGACGAACGATTGAACCATCGATATGGAGCCTTCGCTCTTTGCACAGATGATGTATATCTCCGCTGCACGCCTCGCGGACATATCGCGCGGCCCTAAATCTGCTTCCTCGTAGGTCTATGCTTTCCCTTTTCCTCCCTGACAAATCGCCAAAACAATGTGACCCATCGTCTGCCTTTTTTTTTTTTTGGTCCCTCTTGGAGCACCTCTCTGTTTCTGTGTCTCGGTGTTGTCAGAAAAAAAAGTTCCGGGCATTTCAGTCCCGTGGGCTTGGGTGCTCTTGAAATTATTTCGATAATGGCACTCGTGTACTACAGTCACTCCTCATGTAAGCCATCTATTCAGAAAAGGCATACTCTCTGATATGGCATCCATTTTTGTGACTCCCAACCTCATTAGCAAGGAAATCTAGGGCATAAGGCATAACTCCCCCAAAGGCTTAGAGCCCACTGGGACATAAAGGGCATATCTGGCTTCGGGCTATGCACATTGCAAATGCTGTACGGCAGTAAGTCAACAACACTGGAATCTGGAATCCAATTGCCTGTGCTGGGCGGCAGGTAGTTGACGTTCTGGAATCTGGATGCACAGGAAAAGCATGAATGCGGCGAAATCACAGGTTGTGATGATGATGTTGATGATCCCGCCCCAACTCCGCCTCCGACCCCTACCAAGCTCTGCAGGCCATCTTGGTCACCAGGTACAGTTGACTATATCATCATGCATAGCCTTTTGTGGAACTTCAGTTCAAGTTGGGGCACAGAGAAAACTCTTCATACTGCACAATATATTTTTTGGCACGCTATCACGTCGCTATGCACCAATAACATCAATGATCCTGTTGCCCACAAGCTTGACAGCTGCTTCGAAATTTGTAGACATAGTCTTGTACCGTTGAAGTTGTATGGCTCTGAATCCTTGAGACACCGAAGCCTGATCTCTGGAATTTCACATTTTTTTGGAGCTATGTACAGTACTACAAATTTTTTTGGATCCCAAAGTGATGTGGTAAGATATGTATATGTGTGAGCAAATATAATGGGCCAGTCGAAAATCGGTGATTCGGGGGTCTTGAGACAGCGTGGCAGGCTGTGACATACCGCGGCGATGGCAGAGACAACGGGGAACAAAGATTAAAGGAACAGTATTAAGCACTAGTACTGTACAGTACTGTAATGGCCATCGACAATTTTTTGTATGTCATCATCACAATGGCGGTGGGAAGCTCGTCCTTATCACGGACTTACAATGCCCGAAAATAAATTCCCGACAAATCTCCCAGCACGACGCGCGTTTTCCGAGTCTCCCCGGGCCAGACCGCCGACTACGCTGCAGGTTCCCTAGTCTTTCAGCGTGCAAATTTGGGGCTTGGTGGAACACAGGGAGCATACTGAACAGGAGCTCGACAGCGGATCGGCCCCACACTACCGTTGAGGGGCACGTCGCGCTTGGAGACATGCCAGGCCGAACGCTTGTGCTGACTGCCTTGTGCCAGTGGGCCACTCGCGGATGCGTGAGTGGCTGGGCCGTGTTCGCGTTGTTGTGTTACTTTGGTGCCTCCCCCGTTTTATCGCTTGGAGAACCCCGCACGGTGTCATGAAAGGCTGTCTGTGCTGCTGTTTGCCCGTAGATTCAAAGGCGTGGCCCTCAAGGCGATGGTGGGCGTAGTGGCCGGGTAATTGAGCTAGGTGGGCCAGCGCCACACCCCCACGGAGATTGATCGTCTGAGCGGCTGGATGGAAAACTATCCCATCGTCTTCCTTTCGTAAGGGATACCTGTCCAAAGTAAGTGGACGCTCCGCACTATGTATGTGCGATTAGAGCAGTCCTTGGACGTCATCATCCCTCGAACCCAGACTAGCTCATTCATTCGATGGGGATTTGTAGTCCCGTTCTAGTAATAGTATTGTCCTGGATAGATTCTGACCAGATGGGCATGGAGGAACTCCGCCAGCGAAAATGGGGACAATGAAAAACGATAACACTCATCACGCACAGAGATACAGAAGTATCTGAGTTATCGCAGAAGATTAACGCTATGATTCTGAATACGGACACGAAAAAACTCGGTTCCTAAAATTATTTTACAGAAATCATTTGACGGACAGCTATGCTATTTATCTATAGCATGATGCCTATAAAGTCACCCCATCGTAGCTTCAATTCCTACAGACTTATTGGGAGCCCTCACAAGTCTATATCCCTTTGTCAGCATCCGCAAGTCGAGTAGGCTGGGTCCAAAGGAACTCACCAATAACGAGGCGCAGGGGCTTGCCATCGCAAACACCCTCGCCCCAAGAAAGCACATCTTCGACTCTGGTGCACTCATCGATGACCTTCCCACACGCACTCTTCCAGCACACGAGAGGACGCGCCTTGCTCGGAAGATAGCCTTTGGCGAAGATGTGGTTGGTGATGTGAGCCAGGCGCTCACACTTGAAGTGCGGCAAATCAAGGCGAATACGCTGGGTAGCGGTATACTGATGCCCGGCATGCACATATTCGTAGTGAACCCAGATAGCAAGTGGAATGTCCGCTGCACCCATATTCGCATCAGTTCGCCGTACCACCGAGCGAAAAATAGTAACGTAGCATACCGATAACGAGGTGCAACGCAGTTTCGGGAGTGCTACCAGCACCGCGGGCAAGAAGATCCTGGACGGTGCTGCATGCCTTGAGGCGCACAGAGGTGCAGTCCTCCCACCAGACAACAGAGCGCCACTTGGCGTCCACGAATCCCTGTTGGAAGACGTGATCGAGGACGTCCTCGAGGTCGAATAGGTTTGCCCCGTCGCCGATGTCGATGAGTTGGGCAGTCACCTGCTTGTTGGAGCGCGACGCCTGGTGGTAGGTGATCCAAAGCTCCGGAGCGCAGTTGGCTGGAGCAACCGGAGTGCAGTGGGCTGGAGCGACCGGGGTGCAGTGTGCTAGAGTGGTCGGAGTGCAGCGGACCGAAGTGGTAGAAGTGCAATGAGCTGGAGCAGCCATGTCTTCGTCAAAAGAGAGGAGAGTTGACGATGGGGTGTTAGAAAGTGAGGAGAGACTGAGGAGAGATATCTCGGAAGAATCTATGGTGAGAATCCGCAACACGATGCGATGTAGAAGCAACTAGCTAGTTGGTGCATCTTTTATAGCCAAGTGGCAGTTTGGATATGTTGTTATCGAGGTCGATTAGAAAATCCAGAACTCTCTTTGCAGCTTCCAAGACTCTGAGTGATCGGCTCGTATGTAATAGGTTCAGGTGTAATGCCATTGTGCAATCATTATTGGCCTGACCTAGCCCAAAACAAGATAAGCAGAAATGGGGGAACCAGCGAGTCGGAACCAAAATTCCACGGCTACCAATGCCGGCCGTATTGGGCATAGTTCGAAGAACCTCTAGGACGACCTGAGAACTTGAAAGACCTTTTTGGTACCCACTCCTATGTCCGGGGGGGAGAAAAAAACGTAAATCGACGTCATTAACTGGAGAAGTGGAAGAACGACGAAAACTCGAAAAGACCATAGAGACTACAAGCAACACATAGGACCATCGCACTTCCAGTTGCAGGCCTTCCGGCTTCAGGACGGTGGTGGTGCGGCCGTAAGCACAAAGCTCGGAATTTCGGAAACCTTTTAGCCCGGAAGCAATTTCCTCTTGTTGATCTACCTCCGCGTCATGACAATGCAAGTTAGCATGTGACCGCGAATTACGTCTGCGCCACTTAGACGTTGAGCGCTGAGGTGGAAGTGAGACGCCCGGCCTGCAGTGTGTCAACTTGAACGTGCGCAAATGTCAGCAAAGCAGCGAATTGAATTTCGACATTTTTCTCCATTTGAATCCGGGTTGCATACATGCCATGAGGCCAGGAACATGCATCGAATGACATGATTCCAGATTCATCTGATGTTTCTCTTTGAAATTGAGAGCAAAGCGCCTCTGGGAAAATATGGGTAGAAGCAAGTTAGTACAGTAGGTGCGACCTGAATGTGAACTGAACACCGCGGTGCGGTCTCTGCTCCGACGTCGGACACGAATCGAGTGCAACGGCGAAACGGTCACGGTCACTGGCATGGAAGATTATCGTACTTCAGTGGTCATTTAGTCGCTATTCCGGGCCTTTCAGGTGCTTTGTGGATTACAGGGTCATCAGACGCCGTCATTTCTTCCAATTCGGTGGCACGACTCCCGGCCTTGTTGTAGCCCGCTGGATCTGGATGCGACGTTGAGCAATAGTGGTGGATCGAGACTCTGAAGCCCGCTTGGACCTTCGATTATGCGGTAATTTACACAAGTTCGGTTCAGCTATGCACCGTTCAATTGTCTACAGAATAGGGCATTGTGTCCACCACGCATATGTACTAATAGGTCCGAGTCCACGGTGACCCAAAAGCGCCCCGAATTGCGAAACAACGTAAAGCGTTGCCGTCAGCCATGATCGTCATCGAATTCTGATACTGTGTTCCGCGCAATTTCCTCTCGCCCTGCTTCCCTGCGACACCAGCACCGCTGAATTCAAAGCAGCTAGTGGTATATAGTGCCAGCAGACGGATGAGTTGAACTGCTGTGGTTAGTACAGTACAGTAATTCAACGGTGAGGGGGCTTCCCGAGCGACAGCCAGTGAGGGCTCGCCACTTGCTAGTTACTTCTACTAGTACACTGGCATCTCATCACGACTTATTACCACAGCCTCTCCAGAAATAAGAGTCTCTTTCTCCAGTCGCAGTCTTTCACCCATCCTGTGGGAGCAACAGAAATGCCGGCCAATGGCACGACAGATTAGCAGACTGGGGTTGATCTACGTTTTAACCCATCACCGCTGAGCCGTATCTTACCCTTACTCCGTTGGTTATCCTATTTAGACCCAGTCCTTTTGACGGGCAGGTTCATGCTCTGCTCCGTGTGGCTCTCCTCGTATCCTTAACAGGGCTGCCGGTGTGTGGACTCCTTATATCCAACGCCATTCACTAGTCTTCGCGAACCGTACCAACCAAGATTCGACACGACATTACTAGTTTCCAGTCTCCCGAGAGGCCTTGTTCACGCGGAATGCCTACGCACCCTACTCCCACGCATCGTGAATCACACACATCCCTCCTCAGCAGGATCGTCAAAGCCCAGCCCGTTAGCATGCACCCCCGCCAATGTGCACGACGACGCGTAGCTGCGCGCCCACTAGTCGCACCCGCACGTCGTCGACAAGGTCGACATGTCGTAGTGGCCTGCTGTCGTGAGGCATTTCTTTGCGCTTTGCGTTGGGTCGCCGCAGAGAACGGGCGAAGAATGTCCCGAGCGCGAAGGGTTCGGGTATGATAATGGTCACAGTGTGCACGTACAGTACACCATTTATACCCATCACACAGTGGAGAACGGTCTGAGCTTTATTTATAGGTGACCAACTCTGCAACCTTGACTACAGGACACGACAAAAAATCTCAACGGACCACATTTTACTGAACAATGTATGGAAATTTGAAAGAAAGTCACGGAAGGTCCTTAGAGCACTTTTCCTACGCACTTCTTGCAGAAGTTCTTACAAGTCTATATGACTATCAGCCTCCGCAATCCGAGCAGATGGCTCAGAGAAACTCACCAATAACAAGGCGCAGGGGCTTGCCATCGCAAACGCCCTCGCCCCAAGAAATCACCTCTTCGACTCTGGTGCACTCATCGATGACCTTCCCGCATGCAGTCTTCCAGCACACGAGAGGACGCGCCTTGCTCGGAAGATAGCCTTTGGCGAAGATGTGGTTGGTGATGTGAGCCAGGCGCTCACACTTGAAGTGAGGCAAATCCAGGCGAATACGCTGGGTAGCAGTATGCTGGTGCCCGGCATGCACATATTCGTAGTGGACCCAGATAGCAAGTGGGATATCCGCTACACCCATAGTTGCATCAGTTCGCCGTACTGCTAAGTGAGAAAAAGTAAACACAGCATACCGATGACGAGGTGCAACGCAGTTTCAGGAGTGTTGCCAGCACCGCGGGCAAGAAGATCCTGGACGGTGCTGCATGCCTTGAGACGCAAAGAGGTGCAGTCCTCCCACCAGACAACAGAGCGCCACTTGGCGTCCACGAATCCCTGTTGGAAGACGTGATCGAGGACGTCCTCGAGATCGAACAGGTTTGCCCCGTCGCCGATGTCGATGAGTTGGGCAGTCACCTGCTTGTTGGAGCGCGACGCCTGGTGGTAGGTGATCCAAAGTTCCGGGGCGCAGCTAGCAGGAGCGACCGGAGCGCAGTGAACTGGAGCAACCGGGGTGCAGAAAGCTTGAGCGGTCATGTCTATGTCAAGAGAAAGGAGGGTGGAAGTTGGAGTGGTAGGAAGGGATGAAGAACTGGAGAAGGAAATCTCTGAAGACGGTATGGTGAGAAGTCACAGCCGCGATGCGAGGTGATGTAGAAACAGCTTCGAGGTTGGTACGCCTTTTATAGTCAAGTGGGCGGCTGGGACATCTCACTCTCGAGGTGGATTAGAAAACCCGGGACCCTTTGCAGAGACCTGAATCAATCGGCCAGTAGGTAATACAGCAGGGGCTGACACCATGGTTCGTAATGCCGTTGTGCATTCAGTAGCTTAGCCCGAAACAAGGCAGGCGGAAATCGGGCGGAACAGAGCACTGCAATAATTCCACGACTGCCGGGACGGCGATGTCCGGCATCGTAACCTAGTTCGAAACGCCACCATATGGCATCGGTAAAGCTACAGTAAGTAGACGCAATTACAGTAGAAGTTTTCCCTTCCATTCGCTCCAGGTTTGACAGATGGACCTAGGTTACATGTGCGTCAGGGCAAGTAAAGCCCCCGTTTTGTCTTAATTATAAAGGCTACGGACCTGGGAGAGAGCGTCAATCATCCGTACAAGCTGGAGAATGGCCGCCGCGCGGAGACTCGAGAATAGTTGTAAAGTACTGTACCACCACGCAACACAAAGCAGCATCGTGACCTAGTTTGAGTTACGGGCCCTCGGGTTTCAAGCTTCAAACGTCCAGTTCCTCGCTGTTCGTGTCTTACGACCTCTCGCCTTATGGGCCACGCGTATTACCACAATGGCAGTGTCGCCGAAAAGCAAACACCGAAGATCCCCCGCCCCAATTTCCCCACAGATGATCATCCGCCGTCGCGTAATCATTTGATCAAGTCAGCACGTGACCGCGAATTGCGGCAATAGTGAGACGCGTGTGTCAATGCGCGTCTCATCGTTAGTATTGTCTTTATTTCCGTATTTCATACAGGCAGGGAAAATGCATCGAATGACATGTTCTCACATATCCAACCTTCTTTGTCATTGCGTTTGTCGAAGGGCCGATATATGTGTGTCCCTCTGGCAAAATATAGTAGCCTGAGAGACGAGTCCGGTCGCGGTGGGCCTCCGAGCACCTTGTCGTGTACGTCTTGTTCCGACGTCGGACATGAATGGAGGAATCGAGTCGACTGAGAAACCGCGGCGATGGTCATGAAACACCGTCGCACAGTAGCGTTAATTCAGTCGCTGTCGTTATCCCAGGCACCTCAGGGACTACAGGATCTCCGGACTCCATCGTGTCTTCCAAGTCGGCGCCGCTTCTGCTAGCCCCACTGTCATAGCTACCGAGGTCTAGATGCGGCGTTAGCTACTCACATGGCCCGCTAGCACCGATGATCGAGATACAAATTCCAGTTATTCGGACCTTCCATCAGAGCTCTGATATGAGGGTCTGTCACGGTCCATCTGCCACCACATTAGCATGAGGATTACGTTCACGGAGGTCCTTTTCAGCTATGGACCCTTGTCTACAGAATGGGAATAGGACATTATGCATACGACACATATGTTCTAGTAGGTCCACGCAAATGCGCTCCGATCTACAGTTCAACGCTATGAGCTCCTGGTTGACATTGGGTGTGATCATAGTAAGTTACTCTGTTCTGCGCAAGGTCCGCTCTCCCGGCTCTTCTGCAACGCCAGCAAGTCACTGCATACAGTTCCAACCTATGGGAGACTTCCCAGCTTCAACCTGTCACTGTGCACGACAAGGCTTGCCAGTTGACTATAAAAGATCCGCCAACTTGCTAGCTGAATCCACATCGCACCGCGACCTCTCACCATAGCTTCTTCGGAGATCTCTTTCTCCACTCTATCCTCGCTTCCTGGCACTCCGACTTCAACCCTCCTTTCTTTTGACACAGACATGGTCGTCCCAGATAACTGTACTCCCGAGCTTTGGATCACTTATCGTCAGGCATCGCGCTCGCACAAGCAAGCGACTGCCCAACCCATCGATGTCGGCGACAGCACTCACCTGATTGACCTCGAGGACGTCCTTGACCGCGTCTTTGAGCAAGGATTTGTGGACTCGAAGTGGCGCTCTGTCATCTGGTGGGAGGACTGCACCTCTGTGCGTCTCAAGGCAAGCACCACCGTCCAGGACCTGCTTGCGCGCGGTGTTGGAAGCACCCCCGATACTGCGCTGCGCCTCATCATCGGTGCGTTTGTTTGCTTTGTTCTTCATTAGTCGAGTATCTGGACTGGTGTGATTATGGTCTCAGTGGACATCCCCGTGGCTATCTGGGTGCACTATGAATACATGCATTGCGGGCATCAGTATACCGCGACCCAGCGCTTCCGCCTTGAGATGCCGGATTTCAAGTGTGAGCGCCTGGCGCACATCACGAACTACATCTTCGCGAAGGGTTATCTCCCGTGCAAGACGCGCTCTCTAGTTTCCTGGAAGGCTGCGTCTGGGAAGGTCATAGAAGAGAGCGCCAAGGTTGAAGATGTGCTTTCTTGGGGTGAGGGTGTTTGTGAGGAAAAGCCCTTGTGCCTGGTGATTGGTGAGTCTTCTTGCACCCGACCAAAAAGTGGCATATCTTTACAAAGGCATAGATTTGTGAAATAGTTGAGAACTCCTGCGATTGGAAAGTGCAGACGGACGCACCTATGACGTGACTGTAGGTGTGCCGTTTAACAGCGAAACGATGACTTCCCTCCTGGAAATCAGTAGTATTGTAGTCCTGTAAAACCTGAAAGGTTTTGGTCCCAATGACAGCATCCTACAACTTTGTGACACGATGATGAGGGAAAACCAGTTGGTTACCTTTAGCGTGCAAGGAAGAAACGTAGGTGGGCGATGCGCGTTCCCTTAGTCGCATCCAGCCACAAATTGAACGCGTCTGCCGTGTGACATAATTGAATTATCACGTGATCTGACTATGGGAGTTTGCGAGGCGGGGTGTTAATGTGCCGGTTATTGCCTTGCCGAGACGACCCTCCTTGTCGCTGGCCAAGTCGTTGTCGAAAGAATAACAAAAACTTTGGTCACAATGCCGCGTGCTGAAGGTACGCCCCATCTCCCAACCTCAGTAAGCTCACGCTGATAGATTCACAGTCGGAACGCCGAAATGGGTTGCAAACAAAATGAAGTCAAAGGGCCTGCAGCGCCTGCGGTGGTACTGCCAGGTGTGTCAGAAGCAATGCCGCGACGAAAACGGCTTCAAGATGCACGTTTCCTCCGAGTCCCACTTGCGACAAATGATTGTCGTAGGTGAGAATGCGGGGCGACACATCGCCGATTTCTCAGCGCAGTTCCAAAGCGAATTCGTTACACTGCTCTCTCGCCGGTGCGTCAGTTCATACTTCTCCGATACCTTGTTCGTTTTAACAGGTTCTTTCTTTTCAAAAGATTTGGAACAAAGCGTGTCAAGGCTAACAACGTATACCAGGAGTACATTCAAGACAAGAACCACCTACATATGAACGCGACACGCTGGGTGACTCTCACTGAATTCATCAAACACCTTGGCCGCACTGGTGTCGCGCACGTCGACGAGACAGATAAGGGATGGTTTATCGCATGGATTGATCGTAGCCCGAAGGCTCTCGAGAAGCAGGAAGCGTCGCTCAAGAAGGAGCGCGCGACGATGAACGACGAGCAGCGCGAGCGGCTGCTCATTGCAGAGCAGATCGAGCGGGCAGAACGGGAGGCCGAAGACAAGAGAGAAGGGACGTCTGCGGCGGGTGCAGCGGAGGAGGGGTTGCTACGTGAGGAAGGTGACAAGAAGGTTGTGCTGTCGCTGTCTGCGAAGCCTGTCGTGGCCACGTCCTCGACGACTTCGTCTGAGGCCTTCAAACTCAATCCACTCAAGCCAATTGTCAACCCTCTCAAGGCGAACCCGCTCAAGCGTCCAAATCCTCTGAAGCAGGTATCTGCGAGCTCCAGCGCAGGGGATAAACCCGGCGGAAAGCGGAAGGAGACACCTCTCTCGGCTGCGGAGAAGCTCATCCTGGAGGAACAAGAACGGAAGCGTCGCCGGCTGGAGCGAGAGGGCAGGACAGTTTAGACAGACTGGGATTTTTGTACGTGTTGAGTTGTGAACGCCAGGCTGTATTTTACCTTTCTGACTTCATTGGTGGAATCTGATATCCTAATTAAACTCAGAGCAAGCCCTTTTGACGTGTATGCCCCTGTCCCGCCCAGAATCACCCTCAGCATCTTTACGTCTGGGAGTACTAACAATGTGCAGAAGCCAGATATCGAGGAAGGCTCGCCCTCGGAATGAATCGTGCCACTGGACTGCGCATGTATGAGGAACGACGGTTGGAATGACCCTAAATTCAAGTTGTTATAGGTGCAAGTTTCCTATCCCCAGACTGGCGCACTTTCGCGTGGCTCCTTCAAACCTGCAAAGCTAGGCGCACTTAAATTGTCAATTCGCCATGCGCAAATGGCCTCTTGATCATGTAGCTCAAGATCTATGAGGCTCATGGTCGGCACCAAGAGTAGCCATTCTAGCGAAGGACTCGAATCCAATTGAGAATGAATGGAAGGGCCATGGCCCATCTAAGTCACCCTTCGCATTTCTTTCCATGACCGCCGCTCTCCAATGTCCTCTGAAGGGAGATAGAATATCCACCTTTTATCCCATCAAAAGTATCCCACCCCTCTCTACCCTCGACAGCGATTTCCAACTTCAAGAAATCATCTTGCAGACGATCCGCTTGAATATACATGATGTATCAGTCGTAACCTCAACTCCAGATTCACGAAGTAAAACGGAAGGCGTCCCCGATGGTAGCAATGACAAGACGGGTTTGCCATCGACGAAGCATGTTGGGTCTATGAACAGTTACGTTAAGCCTGAATTTCGTGTCTCGACGAATCCACCGTAACCCACTACAGGTGCCCAAGACGGCTCACGCAGGATCTCTCTCATTCATTGACCAAGGTGTTGCAGCACGAATGTAGAAGTGAAACATGCCCTGTGATGAAGGCTGGTGAATGCATCGCTTTTGAACTCCTCACTCACTGGCAGACTACCATTCCGATCACGGTACGCGTCATATCAGCACCTTCCATTTTGGCCTGCTTTGACTTGTTTCCCGCATGCAGGTTCCATGTCTTTCGAACCTCGCCACGTCGGACGTATGGAATGGATGGATGCTTACGTACTCCATCGCGAAGTTTTGGAACAGACCGAAAAATGCCCATGGTCTCCCGATCCCCCCCCCTTTAGATAACATACCGCCTTCTGACTGTACGCCGAGAATGGCTTCCCTATCCTATCCGCCTGAGATATTTCGGGACCTACAAGCGAGCAAGACCCCCTATGCGTGCTCGACACTGCGCTCCGCCTCGCTCACTCCTCCCTTGAGTCCTGCCCCGTGCACGCTCTCTCGAGTCTAGGTGGAGCATCCTGGTTCGCTACCGCCACCTCCCTTGCCACCGCATTCGACAAGGGCCTATCACTCGCCAGCCTCCACCCACTAGCACAAACCAACCCCGGGTTCGCCCAGGCAATAACCAACCTCGCCGAATCTCTCACTCATGCCGTCGCTCGTACCAGCACCCAAGAAAGGACGTTCAAGAGAAACCTGGAACAGTGGCAAATCCCGTACACAGCCACTCCCCGTAACGCACTCAAACCGTATACCAACATCGAGGTCACTGCATGGTGCGACTAGCGCACCGAGGAACTCCGAGCCAAAGCAGCCATAGAAAGCGACATCGACGTATCCCTCTGGACCTCCCGTCATCGCGCCAGGACCAGATCCAGGAGCACTCGCAGCTGGGCCCTCTCCTCCTTCCCCAACCCCACAACGCCCAGGACCCGCGCTCAGCAAGCGCAGCTCATCCAAACGGCCCTGACTCTAAAACCCAGATGGAAGTTCTTGATAGCTCAGACCCCCCGACCGTCAGACCCGCTGACCTCTGCGTGACGAAATGTCGTTGGCACGGCCAATAGATAGGCCGCTGATGCCGCTGCATATTATCACTAAGGTGAACCGTGCCTTCTAGTGATAATGTGCAGTGGCATCAGCGGCCTGACTGTCGGCTATGCCAACAACATTTCGTCATACACCCGAAACTAATGGGGGTGACAGCGCCGACACCTCCAAAGAATGGGCCATCTTCTCGTATGACTCCAAGTTGGGCACCTTCCCGGCCAAGGGTGACTCCGGTTCCGTCATCGCCGACAGCCTCGGACGTATCCCTCCTCACTGGCGGTGCTAGTACTATGGCTTCCTCGGGCATCACCTACGCCACACCCACCACGCGCGACGCGCATAGCCACCCAACCTGCCCAACCATCCGACGGGATGACGACTGACACACCTACTGACCCCTTTGTTGGCAGACTCGCCTCCCTGCTGGACCAACGTCGCAACTCCAACCTCCTCTGCCTCGACGCCCTCGAACAGAACCACAGCACCACAGTCGGGCAGCCCCGATCCCACCCAGGCCCACCCCGATTTCCGCAGCCTCCGCTCACAACCATACACGCTACCCACCACAAACACCACCATGCAGGCGCCCCCTCCCGTAGAACGACCCTTCTAACAAATTTCACGCGGAAAAAGGAAAAGTCCTCTTACGTCGCAGCAGCGGCCACTCCCGTGCCGCCACCTAGTAAGGCCTCGCCCGCCACCACCGCGCCTCTCGCTCCAACTCGAAACACGCAACCCTCCCCCTGTCAAATCCAGGGTTGCCACGCCCGAAGCGCATAGAAGTCACTATGAAGTGTCCAGCCCTCCCTGCCGAACCAAAAGCAGCACGGCGCTCAGCTGCCAGCATTGTATCGCAGGTCTAACAAGCCATGCATGAGACCAAGGCAGACTTCCCCCTGCTCTACGGACGCTGGCAGCTCACACCAATAATTTCGTATATGTTTTCAGCGATGGGATCCCCTTCAGCCTCTTATAATAACTTGCCCATTTCCTCCCTGCCCCTCTCGGTGAGGGCACCCTGGCCCCGGTAGGCGGATGGTCATGCCTTATCCTTAACAACATCCCCACCTCCAATGGGGACAGTGAGATCTACTCGGAGACCGAGCTCGAGGCAGTCCTCCGCCTCAACCCCGTTCTAGCTACAACCCAATTTGTGGTACCTCAGAGGTGGCTCCTCCGTCCAGAAGCTATCAAAAATAAGTATCCCGCGTTAAATTTCTCAGTACACGACCCAGACGGCTCGCTCACCAAGAATCTGTTCAGCGCGGCCGGATGGACTCGGACTTGTGAGCAATGAGCACCGACATGCCTCCGTGAATGGACAGTAGTTTTCTTATCGCGTTCCTTCCAACGGCACGACTGGATAGTATGCCCCTTAACTTGCTTCCCTTCAGCTCCTTCGAAGCAAACGTTGTCAGTGTGAGGAGGGCACGCCCGTTGAGCTCAGAATGAGCACTTCGGAGCGCCCGGGGCACCGATCCGAGCCAATCTTATCTCGCTGCCTGCATTTGGCCTCTACAAGTTGTCAACGCGCCAATCTCTTTCCCTCTCGGAGCCCGGTCTGGATCCTCCCCAGCTTGGCCGACATCAGACACACCTTCTTTTCATACCTAGTTTTACGTTTAATTGCTCAATTTGAAGTCTCGATCTACCTTACACGGTCTATCCGCCCTCCGCCTCGTCACTATTACAGTTTCTGATGTTCCCTTATTCTGATTTTGTTCTAACTCCTTGGCACATGACAGACACCCCTCGTTAGCTCTCCGAACCCCCCTCCTTGATATGTTGTCGACTAGTAACCATTCAGATTTCGATCTCGCCGCTCCTTAAGTTGCGTTCGGACGTCCTCGGGCTTACCACTTCGTTTCATTCTGAAAACGCTTATATTACTACTCTTCGCTGACGAACAGATTAGATGTTAGCACAAAAACCTGATAGATAAGAGACGCACGCAGAGATATAAAATGCCTCCTAGAAGGCCTCCCAGAAGGCCAGCTCAGACGGGAGCATTCCTCTCTTCCAGCCTTTCGTGTGAGACTCCTTTCTCATCGACCCAGCCTCTCTGCTCCCTGGTCTGCCTTTGGTACCTTGCTCGTCGACTCGCCTTGGTTGTCCTTACCCAACCTGTCGGCTTCCTCGTCTTCCCCTCCTCTTTCATTTATCGAACTCACTGGCGCGTCGTCATCCACGCTACATCAGACGGACGCAACGTTTTTCCTACAGGCGAGTTCAAGTATCCTCCCGTTCTGAAGTAGCCCTGAACCTTGGCGGGATGTGGAGCTCGTGCGGGAGGCGGACTTCTGAACATTATCCTACGAATCCGACTGCGTCAAGATGGGGGCGC
>QLOS01001162.1:0-12065 GCA_003313725.1 Russula sp. MG48 | reverse complement strand
AGGCCAGGGATGTGAGTGGTGGTGGAGTGGCCTCGTGGAGGGTACTGGTAGTCTTCAGGGTAGGAGGTGGTGTCTGGGTTGGCTGCGAGGACTCCCAGCTCGACGACAGGGGGAAGCTCAATGTCAGTCATGGGGGAGCCTGGCGGGGGTTCCAAGGCAGGGATGGGTTGGTCTATGGTGGCAGTAAAATCACTGTAGTCCCCTTTGTAAATGGGGGAACCCGGCACAGAGGACATAGTAGAGGAGGTAGACATGTAAGCAGGACGAGGGCGACGAGGGTGGCGAGCAGCAGCGAGTTTAGCGGCAGGGTTAAAGTTCTGTGGGGACGAAGAGGCGCGGAAGATGTTGGGGTAGACTGAAGCCACAGCTGAGAGGAATGGATGGGGGTAGTTAGAAAATGATTGGGGGTGTTTCTTTGCGGTTTTATAGGCTGTCTTGTTGCGTGCCATCTCAAGCCAGGAACCTTCCTGTGTCAGCTTCCTGGCTGGGTTTCTAAGCAGCTTACTATTAGGGTACTCGGGGAGCTGCGTGAGAGGATAGTCTGGGAGCTGCGTGGCAGGCGAGAACGTTGGTAGGCTCCCTGTGCTGGCCGTGGCAATGAACGTGGCAAGTGTTGTCTCTGACTCTGATTCTGGTGTAGGAGGAAGCGACGCTGACAATGCTGCTCGGCGTGCGTAGGAGACAGAGGTGCGCAACGAGTCTGGCACCAATTCTGGACTTCTGGCAGCCGCTGACACTGCTGTTGGAGACATGCACGAAGGACCCGGCGCACAAAGTCCAACTGGAAATTCCTGTGTCCTGGCTGGTCATGCTCTCAGGCTGGTGAGGGTGGAAATGACATGCGCGCGTCCCTCCCCTCTGTGTATTACCCCCCTCTTAGGTCTCGCAGCGCCTCGCTGCGCCTTGGTTCTTTGATGGAATTCCCTGACCAGGTCTGGAGCGTGCACTCCTGTGGCTGGTTCCCATGTATTGTCAGCGTGTGGGTAGTTCTTCCATTTGATTAGGAATTGGTGTTCGCACTTTTTGCCCCAGTGGCGCTCCCCCATAATACATTCTACTTCCCATTCTGGTGCACCTTCAATGATATCTGGTGGGGGACGCGTGTAATTTGGTCCATGGGCGTCTGTTTCTTGGTAAGGCATCAGGAGATCCACATGAAACACCTTATGAATCGTCCATGATGGTGGCAGTTCCAGTTGGTAAGCCACAGGAGAGATGACAGATGTGATTTTGAATGGCCCGAAGCGTTTGGGCGCCAGCTTACTAGAGGGATAGTAGGTTTTGATGTGGCGTCCTTCTAGCCAGACCTTTTGTCCCTTTTGGAAACGGGGTGTTGTTGTCTTAGGTGGCGCATTCAGAAGTCTCTGTGCGCGCTTCCTGGCGTCTAAGATATGTGTGAGGCGGTCCTGCACTGCTGGTGGGTATGTTGGGTCGTTGTCAATCGTGCACTGGGGTTGGTAGCCAAAGAGGAGTTTGTGTGCGGTGAGCTTTGTGCGGTCATGTGGCCAAGAGTTGTATACAAACTCTGCCATGGGGAGGTAATATGCCCATTGATCCTGTTGGTCTGGGACCCAGAGGCGTAGGTACTGTTCCACTTGTTGATTGGCGCGTTCACTCTGGCCATCTGTCCTGGGGTGAAAGGCGGTGCTGATATTTTGTTTGGCATGTATGCTCTAGGCTAGTGCGCGCGCGAAGTGTGATGTGAATCTGGGGTCGCGATCAGAGATGATTCGCCTGGGGAGTCCAAACCATGGGAGGATGTGGCGGAAGTACAGTGCAGCCACTCCCTCTCCTGTGATTGTGGTTGAGCATGGAAGGAATCGCGCTGCTTTAGAGCAGCCTTGGTCTACAATGGTGAGGATTGCGTTGTGTCCCGCTGAGAGGGGGAGGTCTGTGATTAGGTCCATGGAGATGCTTTGGAATGGCCCCTCTTCCGCAGGGACATCAATTGGGAAGAGGGCTGCCTTTGCTCGCGTGGTGCGTGCTTTGGTTTCTTGGCATTTGGCGCACCCCTGCACATATTCCTTTGTGAATCGTTCAAGTTCCCCCCCCCCTTCATAGTGCCTTCGCAGGAGTGCGAGTGTGTTCTTGACACCTGGGTGTCCTGCGAGGGGGTGGTCATGGTATCTCTGGAGGACTTGCCTTTGCTCGGTCAACTCCTCAGGGAAGGCCGCAAGTTGTAGAGCTGCGACGCGTTCCGGTGGGAACAGGGTAATGTTTTCATTGTCGTGTTCCCCTTTGTCCCCTGGGGGGCGTGATAGGAAGTCCGCAGGGATGTGTTGCTTGCCTGGGATGTGTACCAGTTGATAATCATACTCCTGGAGTTCTGGTGACCACCTAGCCTGGCGGCGGTTGAGGTTCTGAGGTCGTAAGAAGTACTGTAAGTTGCGGTGGTCTGTGCGTATGATGACTTTGTGCATGCTTCCTGCTAGGTAGGCCCTCCATGTGCGTAGCGCATCCAGGACTGCGAAGGCTTCTCGGTCTGCAACATCCCAGTTGCGTTGGGTGGCATCGAAGGTTTTCGAGTGGAATGCGATTGGATGGAGGTGTCCCTGCTCGTCTTTTTGTTGCAGAACTGCCCCTAAGGCGTGTTGTGATGCATCTGTGTCTACATAGAATGGTTTGGTGAAGTCCGGTTGCCTGAGGACTGGTGCTGAAGCTATCCGGTCTTTTAATTCATCGAAGGCGGCCTGTTGCGCTGTTGTCCACTCCCATGGGACATCCTTGTGCGTGAGTTCATTCATAGGGCGTGCAATTTCACTAAACTTGGGGATCCAACGTCGGTAGAAGAGGCAGAATCCTATGAATGCGTGGACGTCCCGGACATTCCTCAGAGTGGGCCATGTCAGGATGGCTTTGACTTTGATGGGGTCCATTCTGAGGCGGTCCTTCTCCAGTATGATGCCTAGGTATTCCACCGTCGTGACCTCAAACAGGCACTTCTCTGGTCGTAGGTAGAGGTCGTGCTTGAGGAGGATCTCCAGGACCTGGGTAGTGATACGGCGGTGCAGGGGATAGTCCAGAGGTGTGTGCACGAGAATGTCGTCCATGTACACTGTAACGTAGCCACCGTCGATGAGTTCCTTGAAGATTTGGTTCATCATGGTCTGGAAGGTCACTGGGGAGTTGGTGAGGCCGAAGAACATGACCATTGGTTCAAACAGTCCTAGGTTCGTTTTGAAGGCTGCCTTCCACTGGTCTCCTTCACGTATGCGGATGTTGTTGTAGCCCCACCTGATGTCCATTTTCGTGAATAGCGCGTGTCCTCTTACACGGTCAATCAGTTCTGGGATTAGTGGCAGCGGGTAGCGATTGCGGATAGTGACAGCGTTCAGTTTTCGATAGTCGATGACCAGGTGTAGGTCCCCGTTCTTCTTCTTGACATAGAAGACTGGGAAGCCATATCTGGAGTCTGAGGGACGGATCAAGCCGAGGCCTTCATTCTCCTTGACGAATTCTCGTTGCGCGGCCTGTTCCCTGGGATTGAGTGGGTAGATCTTACAGTCCATGGTGTCGGGGGCATCAGGTTTGAGGTCGATGGCGTGGTCCCAAGGTCGTGATCCAGGGAAGCGTTGTGCTGCTTGCTCGCTGAAGACCTTGCTGAAGCGGTGGTAGTGGGCTGGCACTATCTGGTCCCACGTCCTCTTTTCCCTCGGTTGTGCTTCCTCCGCAATGTGCTGGGAGACCATGGCCTTGCAGAGGCACATGATGAGCTCATCTCCTGGTTCTAAGAGAGGGCGGCAGGACGGGAGGTCCACCTGTAGTCCCACAACTCGCACAGGTGGCGTAGGTTGAAGTAGTGATGCTTCTGGTGTGTGGAGGGCAATGCTTTGGTTGATGCTTCCCTTCGCCCAATCGATATGGGGGTTTACTGTGGCGAGCCATGGATAGCCCAGTATGAGGTCGTCTCCTCCTAGCTCTGCAATGTAGAAGCGGTGGATGTGGCTCTCTTTGCCAGTGATTACTTCTAGTTCAGTGAACCTGGTGAGTTCCCCGATGCTGTTTTTGCTTCCATCCACGTTCCGTAGTTTCCTGGGGCGTTTGAGAGGTAACGTGGCGATTTTGTTTCTTCTAACGAACGTTGGGCTGACGAAATTCTCTGTGGCCCCGCTGTCAATGAAGACAGGGAGCTCGGCCGTGGCAGTCGAGGTGTGTAACTGAGCTGGGATACGCAACGATTTGATTCTTGGTAGATACACATCACGACAGAACATGGCCCGAATACTGGCCGACGTATTCAGGCGTTTGGAAAACCCTGGCCCTCCCACATCTGGCCCATCTGTCCATATTGTTCATCACTAAGGGCGGCCATAGCTTTGAGAATTTCTTCCGGGCCCATCATCCCTTGAGGGACGGAGAGTGTAGTAGCGTCTCCTAGGTCCTCTTCTTCATACTCCTGCGCTGCTTGTGCCTTGGCAGCCTGTGGGCGGTCTCCCCTTGCCTTCCTTTGGGGGCACTGGCATGCCATGTGGCCTTGTTTCTTGCATTGATAGCAGCGTCCTTCCTTCTGGAGGCGAGCCTTCTCTGAGTCACTGAGCATGGCCCTGAGGCGATCCACTTCCATTGGGACTGGCCCCATTTGACTTGGGCGGAGCGGCTGCTGGTGGCGTTGCTGTTGCTGGGGGCGAGGGCCTCGTGTAGGGAAAGGGAAAAAGGGGCAAGGGGTCCGCTGGGCTCCTGCGAAGGGGTTCTGCTGTTTTTGCTGAGCTAGAATGCCTTGTTCGATCTGCCAGTGGACATAATTGGTGCGCGCTGCATGCTTCCACTCCTCCCAAGTCATAGGAACGGGTCTTTCTTTGAGGCAGGCCTTGAGGAGTCCAGGGTTGAGGCCTTTCCAGAAGTACCATACAACAGCGACATTGTTAGGTTCGAGGTTCCCCCTTTCAGCGAGTTCTTCGAACCTAACGATGTAGCTATCAACGCCTTCTCCTGGCTGCATCTTAATCGCCATTAGCTCTTGCTGTGCCCTCTGGGGGGCAGATATGTCAGAGTAATCGAGGAGGAACCTGGTTTTAAAGGAATCCCAGGGGTGATGGTCTTGTATAATGCCTCTGGAGACCTGTTGCAACCATTTCATGCGTTGACGTGCCCATCCATCCACATGTGGCCCCCTGATGAGGGTGAGGGCGTGTGCGACGTGGTTGTCTTCTTGTGCAATGGCCGCCGCGTGTCTGTTCAAGAAGTGGTAGTTTTCGAGGTCCAGCATCCAGTGTCGAGCAATCTTGCGTCCTTCCTCACCTCCTCTGAAGGGTTCTGGGGGTTGGCCAACTAGTTTTGCATCTGCACCTTGTGGTCCTGGGGCGTCCAGGTCAAATCCTGGGAATCCAGGTGGCTCTCCTCCTGGTGGCCCTGCCCCGAGTGGTCCTCCTCCAGGGTAACCTCCGCCTCCTCCTGGCGGTCCTCCGCCTCCTCCTGGCGGTCCTCCACCTCCTCCTGGCGGTCCTCCACCTTCCCTGTCTCGTGGTACATCAGGGCGAGGTTCCGCTGGGGTGAGTGGGTTGACTCTGGCGATGTCTGCGTAAGACTGGCCTGCCGCGAGGGCATAGCGTGCTGGAGCCATGGTCTGGGTGCTCATGACTTGTATTGGTTCTGGGTCTTCTTCAATTGGGCTTGGATCCCCAACTTCTTGGCGTTCTGCGCTTTCTAGTGCTCTCCCAATGTCAACAGTGAAGGGAGTGGTGTCGCCTTCTGGGTCCTGTGTAAGGCGTGACACGGGTTTTTGCTGATTTGCTTTCCCACGGCCCCTGGAAGGTCCAGTTTTGGATGAAATCCTTAGTTGAGGAGTGAAACTGATAGAGAATTGATTGAGCTATATCTCCACCAAATCTCAACCAATTTGGATGATTATTGGTGTGTCAGGAAGCAAAATACTGTGGAAAATCATGCAGTTTCTCAACCCGCACGGTTTTTCGCAGTGTTTTGCTTCCTGACACACCAATAATCATCCAAATCGGTTGAGATTTGGTAGAGATATAGCTCAATCAATTCTCTATCAGTTTCACTCCTCAACTAAGGATTTCGTCCAAAACTGGACCTTCCAGGGACCGTGGGAAAAATTTTAAGCCAAAACCCGTGTCACGCCCTAGTCCTGTGGTTCCCCTAGTATTGGGAAGCGTGTCTTGGCGTTTGCGTATGCGAAGTGTTTGTTGGTTTTGTTGTCGTATGCGACTTCGTACCAGGCGCCAGCTACGTGGTGTATTGGGTACGCTGTGATCTTGGATCGTCCCAGGAGGATGGCAAGGAAGTAGTGTCCTGTCCACGGGATTGTCCCTTTAAAGTGTGACGATGATTCGTATCCTTCTTGGAGGAAGAGGACTCGCTGGTCTTCCTTCTTATCGTCTTCCACACAGAGTGTGACTGTGAATGGTCTGAACTTGTGGTCTACTGGGGAATCCATGGTGGTGCTTGGGCCAGGGGCCTCTGGCTGACTGGGTAAGTCTGTTCTAATGTCACGCCCACCGAGTGAGCGTACCTCCACAGGCGAAGGAGGGGGCATAGGCGATGCTGGTGACTGAGGCCTTGAAGACAAGAGGTCTGTGTACCTGTCACACGCAGGCGTACTCTTGTGACGTCTGAGAGAAAGCTTTCCCTTGCCTTTGAGCATACACTAGAGCTCTACAAGGGGCGAGCGAAGTCTGGCAATCCACCAGAGGAACTGTGGTTCACAAGTGAAGGAAGGAGGCGGTTCACGAGCTGAGATTACAAGAGAACAGACTTAGGGTCTGTCCTAGACATATAACGCGATATAAGTACATGCGAGAATGACTCATAGGGAGTCAGAGTGAGTCATGGCATCCCTAGGACACCGCTACTAGTACAGGGTCATGCACAGTCAGTAGGAGTCATCGTATTGCGTGAGTCATGGGTACCGATGCAGCGCATGCACAGAGGCGTGCAAATGTAGCACTAGTGGATGCGCGTCGGTCCCGGCGGTCCGTCAGACCGGGTAGTAAACGTACAGAGCGAGATAAGGAGGCACAGGCGGAGTCACGGGCCATAGGGGCCCGGCAGTCCATAGGCGGAGCATAGAGAGCGGTAGGCAGTGGAAATGAAAAGAAATAAGGCATACAGTGAAGCGGGAGCATGACAATGCGGGACGCATCTAACTCCCAGAACTCCATACAGCAGCAAGCAGGCCCATCGAGACCCTCTTATGCCGCTGCCACCGCCCCCAGAGCCGCCGCCTCGAACCCCTGGCAAACGGTCCCGAGCCGTAGAAGCCATGGAAAACGTGGCAAGGCGAAAGCATCCCCTGCTAACACCCAGAACCCAGGCCCTGCACAGGCCCACAGCAGCCCTCCAACCCAAACGACAGCACCAACGGCGGTGCCCCGCCCTGCTCCCAGACCGGAGACCTTACGTACGGAGATAACTGTCCAACGCCCCCCTGGAGGGATTGTGACAAGTCTCACAGACGCCTCACTCATCTGTAGGTGAGCAGTCACCGCTCTTCGCAGTGCCAAGTCAAACCTCCCACTCCTGTCGGGACGATGGGCCACCCACACGCATAACTACGTCTATACTTTCGCTGGCGACATCCCTTTTGCACACATCACCCAAGTCGCCCACATCTTACTCCAACCTTTCCCCCATGGCGTCCTCGCTCCGTGCTCAGGATGGTCCCACATCATCTTCCATGGCACCCCAGTCTCCGACCCAGACTGCGACGCCATGTACACAGAAGACCAGCTCCTAGAGGAGGTCAAGCACAACCCCATCTGCGCCAAACTCCACTTCATCCTTCCTCCTGCCTGGGTGCGCCGCACGGATCAAATAACCAGCGGCAGCTCCTCAGTCTCCTTCGCCTTCGTGGATCGCGATGGGGAGATCACTCGGGCCATGAAGAACACCCACCTCGCGATGTTTGGCAAGCCGATAACCTTCCGCAAATGGGTCTCCCGACCACTGCTATCACAATGCGGACGCTGCCACAAGCTAGGGCACATCGCCAACCACTGCCCAATGCCCCGGGACGCAGTCAAATGCTACCGGTGCAGCAAGGGCCACCTCGCAAGGGACCACGCCCTCCTCTGCCCGCGCCACTCCTCCCACAAAACCCACGGTTCTTGTGACTGCGAACCGCGGTGCCTAAACTGCAACGAAAAGGGCCATTCTGCCCTAGACATTTCCTGCAAAGCTCGGCTTGCTTACCGCATCCCCGCGCGCAACACCATCGACGACGACGCTTCCCCATGAATAGTACAAACCTGCTATGGATCAACACCCACTGCAGTAACGCAAGACTGCACGCAATCCTCAATTCCAATAAAGACGCCGACCTAATCATGGTCCAAGAACCATGGTACAATACTATAAGCACGACACGCTCAGACACTAACCCGGAAGGGGAAAACGTCATGGGCACCGTCGCTAACCCCCTCTGGGAGACCTTTCTCCCTCGCTCCCAACCCGGGGAGCGGTGCAAAGTCACTGCTTTCCGCCACATCTCCTCCACCTCCTTCACCATCACCAACAGAATCGACCTCGCCTCAAACTACCACACACTAACTTTAGACATCCACACAGGATTAGAATCGTTCCGGGTATACAATGTATACCACGACGCTCACTCCAATGACGCGGAAGACAATGATGACCAACCAAGCCGGGAAACCCGCCGCCGCTCCCTGGCATACATAACGGGCATTGAACTAGACCCCATGATCCCCACGGTGATCGGGGGCGACTTCAACACTCACGCCCGGGCCTGGTCACCCCCGGAAATCCGACAATCCCCGTGGGCGATCGACCTAGAGGAGTGGGCAATCTCCCAGGCCCTCAACCTTCTGAACCCGCCGGGCGTCCCAACCCGCCGCGGCGACAGGCGCCAACAAGACACTACCATCGACCTGATCTGGGTCAATGAAGCCACGGCGCTGGAGGATACCTTCCACGACCTGGATATCAGCTTTGCCTCTTCCTTGGGCTCAGACCATGCGGCAATTGGGCTGTCTTTCTTCCATGTACAGGCAGACCTGCCAGCCCCCACCCCTCTACTCCCACCCTACATCATCCAGGACACGGCTCGCGAACGCTGGGTGGCGCTTTTCCGCACCTCTGCCCGCGCTCCGATCCTCCACACCAACCTGAATGACATTGAAGCGGAAGTCGCTAGACTCGTTCAGTGCATAGAAACCACCTCAGCCTCGATATTCGAACCCAGAAAGGAGTACTCCCCAAGGGCGGCCAGGTGGTGGAACGATGAGTGTCAAACCACAGTCACCAACCTCCACAACGCCCACTCAGATGACACCCGCCGCGTGGCTGACAAGAACCTCCAAACGGTAATCCGCAAAGCGAAGTGAGAGTGGGCAAACAACCTCCTACACGGCGCCACCACGACAACTTTATGGAAAGCAACGCAGTGGCATCATGGACAGCGCCAGCGCACCATCCCGGCACTGACAACGGAGGTTGGGCTCTCAAACAACACCGCTGACATGACAGCTGCCCTCAGCAGGCGGTTCTTTAACAACGAACCGCCAGTTGTTCCCATCTCCTTCACCGACGACCCCGCTCCACTGCCCCAGAGGGACTTCCACCCAATCGTGAGCGCAGAGATAGCAGATGCACTGGCCCAAACAAGCAACCAGTCCGCGCCAGGCAAGAGCGGACACGGGTACAAGCTGATCAAATGGGCGTGGGAGGCCACCCCAGAGTGGATCGCCACCTTATTCAACTCATGCATGCTCACAGGGTACCACCCGAAGCCGTGGAAAGCTGCTCTGATTGCAGTCGTCCCCAAACTGGGCTGAGCGGACTACTCCCTCCCCAAAAACTACCGCCCCATCGCCCTCCTGGAGTGCCTAGGGAAGCTGCTCAAGAAGGTCGTCACCAAAAGGATCCTCCATGACATCGGGGCCACGGCACTCATCCCAACGAGCCAGTTCGGAGCCCAGCCCCACTCCTCTACCATCCACACAGGGCTCGCCCTCACCCATGACATCACCACCGCCCACGCCCGTGGTGGCTGCTGTGGATCCCTCCAATTTGACATCCAGGGCTTCTTTGACAACATCAACCACGCCCGTCTAATCCAGTGCTTCCGCCTCCTCAGCTTCGCGGAGGCCATCTGCCGCTGGCTCACCTCCTTCCTCGCAGAGTGCTCCGTCCAGCTGTGCCTCAATGGCATGGTGTCAGACCCCATCAACATCCTGGTCGGCGCCCCGCAAGGATCTCCCATCTCCCCAATCCTCTCAGTCATCTACACATTTCCCCTCCTTTGCTGCGTGGCCAAATGGAATGACGCCAACATGTACATGTACGTAGACGACGGCAACATCTTGGCGTGGGGGCCATCTTACCGGCTAGTGGCGAATGCGCTCGTGAAATACTACTCAGAGTGCTTAGATTGGCTTAAGAGGGCGGGCCTCACCATTGAAAGCAGCAAAACTGAGGTAATATACTACTCACAGATACGCGCCAGACCCCACGTCCACGGCCCACGGCCGTCATCAATCATACTCCCCACAGACAACAATGGCACAATCGACATCCCCAGCTCAGACAACGTCCGGTACCTGGGCTTTTTCATCGACCACAAGCTCACCTGGCACAGACATGTCCAAGTCATGACCACCCGGGCCCGCAGAACTCTCAAAGCCCTGTGCTTGCTGGGCAACTCGATCCGCAGGCTAGACCACAGCAACTGGCGGCTGGCATACAATGCCATCTGCCTCCCCGTACTAACCTACGGCTCGCCCATCTGGTACAAGGGCCAGAAACTACTGACCAAGCTGCTCCAGGACGTCCAGGACGACGCAGTGCGCTGGATAATGGGTGCGTTCCGCACTACCCCAGCGGAACCCCTCCAGCAACTGATCGCCATCCCCCCCATGGACCTTCGTCTCCAGATGCTGTCAAAAACGACAGCGCTCACCCTCCTAACAGTGCCGCCCGCCTCACAACTCATCCAGCGCCTAGGTCTCCCCTGGTGCACCCCACTTGAGCTTGAAGGCCACATCCCCCTCCCCCACCCAACTCCATCCACCCCGCTGACCAGGCTAGCCAATCTCGCCCCTCATCAGGCGAGACGACCGGCCAGCTACAAACACGGGCCATGGACACACCTTCCCCCCAACGACAACCTACTCATCTGCCCCGACGTTCCACGCGGAGAGGACAGAAAGCGCCTAGCCAAGGACATCACTAACATAACCAACAACAACAGAAGTGACACCCTCCTACTCATTTTCTGCCAAGGCGCCTGCCCCAGCTCCCCGGAGGGCACCCCGGTGAGCATAGCGTCATGTATCGCGTGGCACAAAGGATGGGAAGCCGGCCACCTGACTAGCACAATAGGACAGGGCGCCGACACCGCCGACACAGCCATAGAGGCCATTTCACTAGCCGCCTCCCTGGCAGCCACCATAACTGCGCAACAACCACAGATCCACGCCATCAAAATCCTCATCACCGACGCGCACCTCCCAAAGCTGTGCATGAGCCGCAGCCACAGAGACTTATCCCCCCGTCTCGCCACCTTCTTCCAAACCACCGCTGACCTACTTAACAGGCCATCCCCCCCTCACACAACTATCAGCTGGACCCCCATCGCCAAGAGACTCTGCCCGATAAGCCGACTCAAAGCCATCGCGGCGGAGCGCGCACACCTAAACCCCACCCTCCTATCGGCCCCGCCGACTAAGGCCCATCTACGCGCCACAACGCGCAAAGAAGCCATAGCTCAATGGCAGAACCGCTGGTGGGAGGCACCCAAACGCCAACCAGCCTACCTCGCGCTCACCTCCCCTCCGGATGGTAAGCCCCCCCCATTTGTGCAAGGTTTGACTAACTTCTCCCAGCCCATTTTCACCACGGGCATACGACTCCTCACGGGCCACGCCTTCACGGGCGAGTACAACGCCCGGCACCGCCCCCAGTCCAACGACCCCCACGACTGCCAATGCGGCGCTGGCTTACAAACGGCGCGCCACATCATCGCATCCTGTCCATTGTACGCAGCCGCAAGGCGGCGCATACTCCACCCCATTTCTGCATCCTAGTGTTGCTGCAGCTAAGCCGATGTTTTTTGCTATCTCAGGAAATAAAATAGCTAAAAATCT
>QLOS01001158.1:0-13754 GCA_003313725.1 Russula sp. MG48 | reverse complement strand
CTTCAGGCGCATTCATCGATGACGCTCCATGGGACCGAATACCTGCACCTGTGTTCTGTTCGTTGTCCTTTGCTTATGTCGTTTCCCTACTACGCTAATGCAACTTGGTTAGCTTTGATCACAGGCTTACTCACCGTCAGTCCACAGGATCGTATGACGCTGGCGGATGCGTTTCAGCACCCTTGGGTGTTCACGTATGCTCTACATTCACTACCAGTCATCATCTTGCTTATTTCCTGGTCACAGACAGAGCCAACTGGCCTCGCAAGGCCCCGTGGCCCTAGCGGAGAAGCTTACCCAATATCTCCGTAATACTGGCGATCTCGATCTTGTCGAGATCGATATGGAGTCGTACGTTCTCATGTCCGCACACAACGCTCACGCTCCTCTCAACCCAAGTCGTGTAGGGAATCACCTTTGCCACGGGACGATGACCAAGTCATGCTTTCAGCGACACGGGGATCTCAGTTTACTCAATCGCTCATGCTCTTTGTTCGTCCATCGGCCTTCTGGACGTACTCATTGTCTTTGCCACTCACAACGCCGTAGTCGCAGACGCAGGGCGGCACGCGCTATACTCCGCACCTGACACGCTTCTGGGCATCTATACCCCCGCCTGAACTGATCACCGCCATCGAAAGGGCGCTTGAGAAGCTGTCTGTCCGTGCCGTCCGATCGGTGGATGGTCCCAACGGCGAGCTACGTTGCCGTATCGGCGCGTTGGATGCACGTCGCCAACCGTTTAAAGGCTGGGCGATAGTCGAGCCTTTCGCTACGGCAGATGGTAGCGTGTGGAGCTTCTGTGTCATGCAACGTGATGAGGTAATTGGATTGTTTACTCCATGTGCATAACATGTTGACAGTGTGAAACGTACAGGGTGACCCCCTATCGTGGCGGAGGATGTTCAAGACCACCGTACAATCACAGGAACTTGCGCCGTACGTCCTCCGCCGGAGGGTCAGAGGGTCATGAGCGAGTCCCCGAGAAACCGCGATGGGACCAATCTAGCCATGAGCGATCTTTCTGCGCAGAATATTTTCATCTTGGGGCATCAATAATGAAGGTATTCTCGTTAGATGTTAATCTATTCGACATATAATACAAAATTCTTGATCACCATCCCTCAATACCTGGTACCACGAACGGTGTTGGCGGTCATGGCGTGGTTGATCTCTGCGAGATCCTCAGCTGTCAGCTCGATTTCACCTGCCGCGCAATTCTCGATAGTACGGTTGGCATTTCTGTTTTCACGCGTGCGAATGATGAGTTCAACGTGGTAGCATAACGCATAATGGGGACGCACGAGCTACCCGGGATAGGTACGATTTTGGGCCCAAGCGATGTCACCCATGCAATGCAGAGCTGTGCTGCGGTAATACCCTTCTTGGCAGAAATCGCCTCGAGCGCCGAGACGAGTGCAAGGTTGTGATTGAAATTCTGGGGCGGCGAATTGGTACAATGAATTAGCACAGAGGGGAATAATAGCTCACATCTCTTTGAAAGCGGCTGAACTGGCGCAGCATGTTGTCCGCTGGAAAGATGTTGGCATACTATTAAGCGAGATGGTGGAGACACATACGTTCGAGGTCCTCATAGGATTTCCATTTTCCGGTTAAGAAACCATGACCGAGGGGTCTAGGATGGAGTTGGACTGCAGGGGGATGAACTATCGACAGAATACGCACGAGTATGCGATGACAGCAATGCCGAGCTCTTCACACGTAGAAATGACTGCAACGGACGTGTAAGGTCAAGAGTCAAGGGAGGGTGAGATATCTACGGACCATCTTTGGTTTCCTGGGTGTAGCTCCATGGACTGACTTCAATTTCGACGGCGGCAATAGGATGCCCCTGGAAAGCGCTATCGGTCGGAGACGGATCATCAACGCGAAGAACTGTCGCTCTCACCTTGTGTGCCTGACGGACTTGTTCCGCACGGACTTCGGAAAGGCCAATATGGTCAAATTTGCCCTGAGCGATGAACTTGGCCATGATCCGTGTGCTCTGTTCGAGGGGAACTCCGTGAATGACGCGTGCAGGCTCGAACAAGTCAAGTTTTTTGGTGCCGCGGAGCTTGGCGAGGATGAAATTGACTTTGCGTTCAAGGGCTGCCTCTCTGAAACACAACTTTTTAGCAATCATACGGTGGATTAAAGCGGGAACACACACAGGTCACCGTACGGGTTAAATGACACGCCGCACTGTGCCCAGTACCCGGCATCAAGACACGTGTGTGAGTTCAAGAACAGGAATGTGTACCTTGACAGAGAGGAATGCCTTGTCTGCGTAGCCTGGGTACCGCTCGAAGAAGCGCGCGAGAAGCTCGAGATTAGCGCTTGGGGGGTTGATACCGTAGAACTCGCCTATTCGTCGTGGATAAAAGGTTGAGATAAAGGAATGAGATGGCGATGGTTACATACGCACCGCTGTTGAGGAACATCTTTGTACCCGGGGGGAGGCCATCCATGCCCGCCTTGAGCGCAGCGAACGCTTCTTCGTCAGAAACTGGCGGATCGCGCCAACTGGGAAAGACGCATCGACATTGGGGACAGAGGGAGCGTGAAGAGTAAGGCACACGTCATCATCATCAAACCATGCTGAATATCGGGGACGATATCAACGACGGGGTAGAAGAGGATTAGAGATGCACTCACACCAATCTTCCCAACGGTCACGTTTGAGGCGGTACCTCCGAGTTGAGCGGTTTTTGTTGTCATGATTTGTTTAGAAGAATAGATGGGGACGACCTTAGACGATGATTTCTGATGCAAGTGAGAACGGATGAGATATGCGGCCAGGGAAAGGATAGGTACCGTACTGAATAAACGTCGAAACGATTTGAGTGGCATTTAAACTAGAACGGGCCGGTGATGGCATCAGCATCAGTCCTTTGATTTACAGACCGAGTGACTATCAATGATGTAGCAAGTTAAGGTAAGCAGCTTACTCGCACTATGTAATTCTTCCTCCGTAAGCTGCTAAACAAACAATATCATAATCGACTGATGGTATAATCTGTAAGCTACTACTGTACAAATGCAATGCAAATTGAATGCGTATCTAATAGGGTGTGTAAGATATTCGCATCCATGATATCACCCCAAGGAAGAAATAAAAAATAGCTCAGGTCTTGAAAATGATAATCAAGATCAAGAGTATAAGTATCAGCAGTCCAATTGTCAATGCTGACCCTACATTGCACCTATCCGTGAGGAAAACGTTCCACTCTCTCAACGAGCTCGCACTCACCATGTTCCTTTGCACCCTTGGCGACACGTCCGAGTCGTTGACGAGCCCGGCCCAGACGATTCCCGGTGTCATCGAGGTCATGATCCAGCTCCTCCAACAAGCCTGTATGCACCTCGAGCTCATCGTTAATCTGCATTGACAAGTCACGCTGACGTGTGATCGAGCGCGAAAGGGTATCCAAGTGTACATCCTGATCTGTGGGTGGTCCGCATGTTCGGTATACCATCACAATCGAGTCAGCACAGCACGTACCATCCAGCAGGCGTCGCTGCTCCTGCAGCAGAAATGCGGGATCCCTCCCAGCCTCTGGGTCATCAGTATAGGGCGTGAAAACTTGCTCTCCATCAACGGGCCACGATGTCTTGGGCTTTTCTGCGCCTGGAGGACCCCAGGACGCCGTCTCTTCGTCCTCTTGTGACCTAGTTGGTTCTGGAAGAGGCTCAATGGCTGCGTCCGTTCCTACCATACCGCACATGCGTATGTGTTGGTTGCGCAGAAGCACAACAGCTTCGACATGATCACCAGTAGATTCGAGTTCTATAATCCCGGACCGCAGCTGCGCGAGATTGCGGGTGATCTGCGGAAGGTGTAGAGAGTTGTTTGTGCCACCTGACGCACCAACGGGCGATAGAGACTGTAATCTCTGACGCTCTAATAAAAGGGAGAGTGTTTGTGTGGATAGAGATGTGAGCTTGGCTAGTGACATCCTCGTCCCAGTGTCAACGACTTGAATAAGGTGTTTGCAACAAATGGCGGTGTAGAAACGGTGTATTGTAGTAACGTGATACGTCACACGGTCCTGATAAGCGCCATAGACGTCCACGCGCCGAGTCCAAGAAGCGTGCGCGCCGTGAAAATACAGTCATGTATTTCGACTTGAATATCCCAATTCCGCCGCCCTCTGGAAGCCCAGGCTCAACTCAAGCCCAGTTGAAAAAAGGGAAGGGGAAGCAGGAACCCTCCCGCTCGGCTACATTTACCCCAGCTCAACTGGCAGCTATTGAAGCGCGCATAGATCTTCTCGTACATCGTGCGTCTTCATCTCGTAGCCAGCCAAGTTCTAATCTATCTGTCAGTGGGCTACTCAGTGCTTGCTTTCAATCAGCTTGTAAAAACGAAAATTGAACCAAAAACTTTCATTAACACGCTTGACCCGTTACTACGTCAGGTGAAGAAACGACCAGGAATCATATATCTGAAGCGGCTTACAATTCTTCTCGACGAGGATAGCGAGAAAGGTTTCGGGCTCGTGCGCTCGTATTCGCTCTGTCGTAAAATCGCACTGCTAATAGACAGGTTGCCACAGACAAATGCACAGTCGAATCTGTTCAGTCCTTACGATATCATCGCACTTGCACCAACCACCGAGACTAGCTTTTCACTTGCATGCCTGACTCACACGCAGCCCTCACCACTGTCTGCGCATGTAATCTCGGTGCCCCTTGACGTCCCCCGTCTCCCGTTTCGTATGAAGCATACCATGGTGCGCACTGCATTGCGTAACGGCGCTGCCTTTGAGATCCCATATGCGAGTGCGCTCGATAACAACGCAAGACGCAACTGGTGGGCGGCGGCACGCGAGGTCGTCCGCGTAACGAAAGGGAAGGGGCTCATCGTGACCGGCGGTGGGGTGGACGCTGCCGATTTACGTGCACCTAAAGACATAGGAAATTTGTGCGTAGAATCCTTGACCTCGCGCGACTAAACTAACTGCGAGCGCCAGGATAACATTCCTTGGCCTTGCCCAAAATATGGCGCATGACGCAGCTACTACCACACCAAAATCCCTCGTCCTTCGTGCACGTGCGTGTATTGTTTTCGTTCACCCTTCACCGTCTGTTGTTCACAGCCGGACGTCCTTCCAGAAACTCGTAAAACGTATCGCGCCGTGTTCTCGGAGCCAAAAGTGGTCTTATCAGAACCTTCAGCTGTTGTACCGGCGGAGTCTGGCGAGACCGTGGAGGTTAAGTCATCAGGAGAGTGGCCACCGGAAGCAGCATTGGCAGGGGTCGCGCTCGAGGCATCAGCGGCACGATTGAAAAAGCGCGCCCGCGACGGCGCCGAGCTAGCCGACAGCAGCAGGACTGAAGGTGCGCGGAAGAAGAGGAAAGGTAAAAAATAGGGATAAATCGATCAGGAAGCTCAATCTGTCACCGATAGCCATGTATATACCGCTAGTTGAATGTGGTGCCTAGCGATCGATTTTCTTCCCCGCGTGAGATTTCGAGCGTGATGACCATGATGTTGATTACGCTTAAGGACCAAGGTTAGCGCCCTCGCGGCCAGCCTGCGTCGTGCGTATATACGCCACTTCCGAGTCTGAGTCCCCGCTTGCTGTACGTTGGTCAAGTAAGTTGACCCAACAGTCTGTTGATACTAGTTCGCTCGAAGGCTTAATCGCTCGTAACTTTGGCATCTACTCGGGCGACATCCACCGGACTACGTACTCATGTTGAAACCCCATCCCCAAGTATACTATGACGCCCAATCTCTGGTCCAAGTGAGTTCACTTAGTCTTATGCGCTCAAGTACGTGCTCCTCAGTTAAGTTCTGCAGGCCTTTGCTCCCTCTCAGGAAAAGCTTCAAGCACGCCGTTTTCTCCACGAGCGACTTCGCGAAATCATTCGATCTTATGCTGGACAAGATTTCGACGTCGAAGACGCCAGCATGCTGCATTACGCTGAAGACTTGGACATCGCCCCTGTAGACCTAATTATTGTCGTGCGTACGATTGCCCCCTTTCGCTTTAGTATATAATCAGCTAACGGACTGCTCCCTGCACAATTATCGTGTTGTGGCACCACCCTTACCTCGCCAGGACACGACTCATCCCGCGGGTCTTCCTCCTGACGTCGACCTGAACAACTTACCTGATGTTTATCACCCCAGGTACCTTGATCATGCTGTTCACATGACATGCTGCAGCTCATGTGCGGCAGTCGTCTAGCTGCGTTCTTACAGGATTGTGGATTCGACGGCATTATTCAATCTGCCGACGTCCTGCGGCGTGATGGTGTCCCAGCAAGGAAGCGCGATGACCCTCCACCTCACGTGGAAGATTGCGCGTTTCGATGGCCGCAGTACAAGCGATCCTCCAAGACGGAAATCGTTTATCCTGTCGTCCTTGAAGCGACGTCTCCAGAACAATTCAGGTTATCTCTACCTAACCCCGCAACTCAGCACACGAACAATCTCTTGCACCTATACGGTCGGGGAAACCCGCATCTACGTCTAATGATTAGCCTGATCTATGTCTGGTTGCGGTCCTGGGGTGTAAAACAGATCAGCCCAGGGACACTATTTCTTCTCCTGATCAGGTTTTTCCAGGTTCAGCTCGACTTTCCCTTCCCGAATGCCTACTTTTCTGACCTAGGTACAGGAAGAAGAAGTATCGAGGCTCACGGACGCAGGATACCCGACTTCTGTGTCAGCTGAGCAGGCGCAAGCTGGTGCGCACTATGCAACCAAAATATGGATGCAATTCGACACCGAGGAAGGGCCAAATCAGCCTGTTCTACTTGATGTTTCTTATGCGCTGTGCCCATCCTCGCACAACGACTTTTCACTGGTCTTACTGCATTTTCTAAGGTAGGGAGACTTCGCTTTAGTAATCTGTCGGGTAGGCTGACAACCAGTGCCAAAAGGTGGATCGTGTCTAAGAAGTTTCACCACATGCACACCGGTGAAGGAGAAACCTGGCCTATTGTTCGCATAAACCACCCGAATTTTGTTGATCCAACTTTTGCTGGCGAGTTACGAAATTTCGATGTGACAAGTTCACCTTGGTCTCGCCACCAGCTCATCGTACCTGATCCGTTTGTCATAACCCATGTGCGTTGCACTCGTGAGAGTTTGTTCCTAAAGGGTTGACGTGTTGCACAGAACCACGCATTCAATGTACACCGGAGCACGCTACATTACATTTCCGTGTTGGCAGAATCCTGTGTAGCGCTTTTGCGGAACACTCGCCCGCTGCACACTATATTTGGACCTTACTACAAGCCGGAGATACTTGCTGAGCAGCGCCGCCGCAGTCGCTCACCGTCGCCGGTTCGTCCTACGGTCTCTCGTTCGCTCATCGGAATTCGCATGGAGCGTCGGCTGTATTTTTCTGATCCACATGTACGGGAAGAGTTGATGAGGCTGTACCAAGTGCGTTTCGCGCACCCCCTCAGAGAACTGGTTGTGTGCCTAACTGTGTTGGTCTCTCAGACGACTGTTCCGGGCCAAATGATACGTGACCTGCGCCAGCGAACAGTAATGAAAGTTGGCTTTTCTATTGGAATTAATTTCGGCTCCCAATACCGTGTTGAGGTGTTCGGGAGTACGCAGTATGGTGTCGATGGACAGACCAGCGATCTCGACCTGGTAGTCATCGTAGGCATTTTTATTTCCGTCTCATTTCTGAGGAAGTGAAGGGACTACAGGACCCGGATAGGATGACGGGATTCACACCTGAGATCGATCTGAGTTCGCTACCTCGTACGCTTTTTACGCTCCTCGGCGTGTGATGTTCTCTGACTTGCGTACTTAGGGATCTACAAGATTAGGTACGCTGTCCTTGACGTGAGCGATCGTCCTTCCCTTATGGTTGCCACAGCGAGGTGAGCGGCGCTCTCCAACGATCTGGCTTCAAGATACTTCAAAGAGTCCCCAGGGCAAATGTGCCTATAGGTGGGCTCCCATGGCTGTTGCAAGTACATTGCTAATTGATCACCCTCATTCCAAGTGAAGTTCAAAGACCCTACCACGGGCATTCAGTGCGACTTGAATATCAATGACCAGTTGGGTTCTATCAACACCTCTCTCATCCGGCACTATTGCGATATTTTGCCGGTGCTTCGGCCACTACTTCTTGCTATCAAGCGATGGGCGCGTCCGCTTGGCTACAACAACCCAGCAGGTGCTCTTGGGATGCCGATCACATTCAGTAGCTACGCGCTCGTAATAATGACAATTGGGCTCCTGCAGGTGCCGTGCGGGCTCCCTGCCTGCTCTATATCCCAGCGTCAACCACTTGCTAACTTCTCTCTAAGACAAGGGGTCTGCTGCCAAATCTACAAGAAGGTCCTGCACTTACGGAAGGCAGGGTATTCTGGCTGCGAACGAAAACAGAAGAAAGGGTCCACTGTGATGCTCGATGGAAGAAGGCACCAGACTGGGAGCCTCCTGTGACGGTCGGAGTCGAACAGGCTTTGCAGGACTGGTTTCAGTACGGCAGTGTCATTGCTTTTCACGGCTATCGAACGATTGTCTGACTGAGATTACAAGGTACTGGGGTCATGAGCACGATTATCGCAACAACTTGATAAGCGTGCGTTGGGGCGGTGTTGTGCCTCGTGAAGTTCCATGCAACAAGAAAGAGGCAGAGAGTCTGAGGGATGGTCCTTTCAGTAGTTTCCGGCCCTCTTCGAACGCGTTTCTCGAGAAAGGTGCATTCGGGAAGTCCCCGTTGGGGGGAAAGGAGAAAAGTGCTTTGTCGGAGGCCGATGTTAAGGTCTTGGAGTGGCAGAAAGCTCAAGCGAAGCAAGCCTCCGTTGCCACAGGTTCTTGTGAAGAAGATGAGGCGGAGGACGAGTTCAATGTCAACGACACACATTCCGAGGCGGATCTCAACCTTGAAGAAGCCAAAGAGGAATTCGAGTCTACGTTGGAGGCAGACGACACAGCACAGTCACCCCGATGGGAGTCTGAGATCCTCTGCGTGACAGATCCTTTTATCCGAGCAAAGGTAAAATTGGTTTTATAGAAGGATTATCCATCCCTCTCCATGCCTGTCTGACTGGTGCGATGTTCCGAAATGCAGAACCTCGCCGGGCCCATCAGACTCAATGTCATCTTGCGCTTCCGGGAAGATTGCCAGCGTGTGGTGCTGCGCCTCAGGATGGGCGGAAACCTCGATGCCCTCCTGCGCTTCGATCCACGCATCCGCCCTCCATCGCCGCCCCCACAGCCACGTCCGAGACGGAGGCAACAGTCCCAGCGGGGTGCGCAAGACGGTAATAGAGGGAGGAATGGGCCAGCGCGAGGCCTCTCTCGCGGCGGCGCGCCAAAAACGACATGAGAAGCCACGTCATGTACACAGGTGTCAACGAGGGGTCGAGGGGTGAAGAGGACGCTTTTACAGGACATTTATGATACACGCAACCTGCAGACACACCATGTTCAACCACAGCAACACAATTTCCTAGATTTGACTTCTCCATTAAGCACCAAGCACCCGGAAGTGACAGTTCATTAGATCCATGAGTCATAGCGCTTATGCAGCGCAAACACCGTTGCGGCGTTGTTAAGCACCGCGCGTATGGACGCCACCGCACCACCACTACAAGATCTCTGGATCCGCCATACAAAAGTTCACTTATAGAGAATTGTCGAACACGTTAAACCTCAAAGTCGGCTGTTTGAACGCAAAATTTATAGTCTGTCAGCTTGGTCTTGTTGAGCGTCGTTGAACCCCGGCCTATAAGAGATAGATTGAGGGTTGCCTTGGTTTGACCGCCACTGGAAAGCACTGGAAACCGAAATAGAGGCACATTAGGAAACAGCTGATAACAGTCTTATCAGTGGTACAAGGGGTACTACAGCGGAACATTAGGTAAGTTAGGACCCATCGCCTCGCGATTCCGATATGGTATGCGACTGTATGGATACTGCGCCCGGGAAAGCGAGTGGGAGTGGTCTAATTTCCCAGCAGCGAACGCCTCAAGCGCTGGTGAGCATAAGATCCGAGGTTTCCGTCTTTTCCCGCTGGTATCGTATGTTATCGTAGCTAAGGTAACTGAAAGGTCACGAGCACGGCGGAAAGGACCCGGGATATGATCATGTCATGTCACTGCTTGTATGACTTGAACTAGCTTTGTAAATATCGGACATCGATGATTCTTCCTTAACTTGACTAGCTAAGTTACATCGACGACGGTGAGTGTCCCTGGCGAGATTAACACCACCAATTCAAAATGTCGTGGAAACTTGGCACATCAAAGAGTGGGTGTCTTTGATCACATATCCACCGCTCATCCCGGGTCTCGTATTGACCTCTGACGCCTTTCCCTCCCTTTTTTAATCCCCCTTTTTTATCAGAAAACAAGGAGAGTAACTACAAGGATCTCGGTCCTCCCTCTCGCTCAATCACACCCATTCCAATCCCTTCCCGCTCAACGACACCCATGCCCACTCAAATCGCACACCAACCGAGCTTCCGCTCGGGTACTCTCACAATCCGTATCTTCTCAGGTAATCATTCCAAGCTTCTTCCACCATCGTATCCTAGTCTTCGCGCAAGCGAGTTCTCGATCCGTTCCTGCAGGCTACTTACTCGTCGTTGCCTTCCCCAGGCCGTGGCCTTGTTCTCCCCCCAGGCGTCCGCGTCCCGGACGTCATTCAGAGGGCCCTCGATGCTGGTCCTCCACCCCGCACCTCATCCTCGAATCGCGAGAGCATGCAACGCCGGCGTTACTGGTGGCTCCCTTATATCGTCCTTGAATTCGACAAGAATGAGATCTTAATTGATGCTCTTGCCGGTGATCTCGCAAACCCGGTTTGGAATTATCGTGCCGACTTGTGAGCCGGGATCGATGTTCATGGTTCGAGGCATTCACCCGACTGACCCGTCCCACTCACCCGCAGCGATGTCTCGCGCACATCCAACCTTTCACTTTCATCATACCTTCGCACCGCGCAATGCATGCCGGGACAAGATAACATGGGAAATGACCTTCTCATGGGACGTTTGGATCTGACTCCCGTGTTAGATGCACATGTGTGCCACTTTCACCCTACATCCGCACGTACTTTCTAATGGCCAAACTATAGCACATGTCGGATCAATGGTACACGGCGACATCGGGCTCTGGATCATTCCATCTTACTATTGCGTATAAGCCCGCTCGGCATGAAACCCTCACGATCGACGCGTTCGACCTCCTCAAAGTGATTGGGAAAGGGTCCTTTGGAAAGGTGATGCAAGTTCGCAAGAAGGACACCCAACGCATCTACGCTCTCAAAACGATTCGCAAGGCCAACATAGCAAGTCGACCTGGCGAGATCACACATATTCTCGCCGAGAGAACCGTTTTGGCGCTCGTCAATAACCCATTTATTGTTCCTCTCAAATTCTCATTCCAGAACCCTGACAAGTTGTACCTAGTGATGTCATTCGGTGTGACGCCCCATCCGTCGAAGTCATTGTGATTTTATCTGACCACTTTCTCAGTGAACGGAGGCGAGCTATTTTATCACCTTCAGCGCGAGGGCAGATTCGATGAATATCGAAGCCGATTCTATGCCGCCGAACTGCTGTGCGCCTTGGAACACTTACACATGTTCAACGTTGTCTACCGTGACCTGAAGCCGGAGAATATCCTCCTAGATTACACCGGCCATATTGCCCTCTGCGATTTTGGGCTCTGCAAGCTGAATATGTCAGAAACAGACAGGACAAATAGTGCGTCAGCCGGAGCGTCCGTGCCAACCTCATCTGACGCTCGTGATGCAGCCTTTTGTGGGACACCCGAGTATATTGCCCCCGAGTTGCTAGAATCACAAGGCTATACAAAAACTGTCGATTGGTGGACTCTCGGCGTATTGATATATGAGATGATGGTTTGTCATATGTCATTTACTCGCACTTCCTTGATTGACCCACTTGCCAGACGGGCCTTCCGCCATTCTATGACGAGAACGTAAATGTGATGTATCAGCGCATCCTGGCCGACCCACTACAGTTCCCACCGGACATGTCTGCCGAGGCGCAGAGTGTGATTGCGGCGTTACTGCACCGTGACCCGGCACGGCGCCTCGGCGCCAATGGAGGGGAAGAAATCAAGCGACATTCCTTCTTTGCGCGACACATCGACTGGAACAGGTGATTGTGCGCGTAGATTTACGCATAACTCCGATTAATACTACCCCGTACAGGCTGATGCAGAAAAAGATCCAACCGCCATTCAAGCCATCTGTCGAGTCGGCTCTCGATGTGGCGAACTTTGACCAAGAGTTCACGTCGGAGACTGCCCAGGACTCAGTCGTGCAAGACTCGCAGCTCTCGGAGACCGTGCAGGATCAGTTCCGCGGGTTTACCTACAACCCTGCGGACGAACACCTTAGCGAGAGCGTTAGCGCCAGCTATGGTGCCGCACTTTAGACCCAAATATCTGTCGCTCAACCGGCATTGAGACGACCGCCAACCGTAACTCTCTGGGATGATATGCACATAGACGATCGCCAGATCGAATCGCTGTTGACCGCGTTTGCGCGAATTGTTTTCCTTATCGAAAGTGCAACACTATTGGCGCCTCCTGTCCTCCGATTATTTATTCTTGTTTCGCTTCAAGGAAGTCCGGATCGGTCTCGGTATGGTCGAGCGGAATTTGGTAAAGTACGTGTATACTCTACATGTAGTGCGATTGTACTGTTGTGGCATATACACGTTGTACGATTTCTTGACTTTTTGGTTTTTCGTCACGGTGCTTGGGCACCCCGCGTTCAATAAAAAAACCGGTTCTGACTCGACTCGGATGCTTTCAACGCCTCGGCGCCGTGTCATCATCATTCCGTACTCGTACTCAATCTGGCAATATCGTAATATCATGTCTACTTCCAACAGCGAGCACGGAACTGCTTCCTCTTCCTCTTCTTTGAAACGGAAGCGGAACGAGACGGGGGGCAATCCTGTAGGTGCCCGTCAACCAGATACCAAGTCAACCAAACGTGCGTCTCTCACGCACCTATATACATAAAAACGCGTCGCCTCATCATCGCGTTCCGTCTTTTACTGACTTTGCCGACCTCTCGTCACCAGTCTTCCCAATCTTCGAGAAACACGGAGCAGGAGATGCGGAGACCGAGCAGAAGCCTTTCAGGTGGCTCACGCCGTCCCTCGGTCCGTCGCGCAGCTGTCTGCACGGCGTGCATCTCGCGCCGACCGCGTCGTCGCGCGTCGCGGCATTCGATCTCGATGGCACGGTCATCAAGTCGTCCTTCGTCGTGAAACAACAAGCTGGGCGCGCGGGCTCGAAGGGCGGCAGCAGTGGTAAACGCGTGATGATGAAGAAAACGGCGAACGGGCCCGGTGGGTGGGAATGGTGGAGGGCTGTCGTACCGCAGAAATTGAAGGAGGTGCATGATTCCGGGTGCGTTCTTGTCCCCCGAACCCCCCGCTGTATCGTGTCGCGCTCCCCACGCCGTGGCGTGCTGATTGGCATCCGTCAACTCACAGGTACTCTATCGTGCTGGTCTCGAACCAGAACCTCAAATCGGCGGAGCTCGTGGACTGGAAGAAAAAGATTCCACTCATCGCTGCTGCCGTGCGTATCCCCCCATGGCATCATTTACTGTGGTGTGCTTGACGTCTCAGCGTTCTAGGTACCTGAACTTCCGTTTCGGATCTTTGCAGCCACGGCAAAAGATGGGCACCGAAAACCCATGCCCGGGATGTGGCTCGAACTCGAGCGCATATTTGCCCAAGACGGAATCACGATAGGTCATTCGTGTCCTTCTGATG
>QLOS01001157.1:0-11885 GCA_003313725.1 Russula sp. MG48 | reverse complement strand
TCACAAGGTTATCATGGTGACTCGTGCTATGAAGTATAGTTTGAATGGTAAGCAACCTCTCTTACTATTTACAGATGTCATTTCTCAGAAATATATTGTAGGGCTAGTTGGACATCTCAAAATGCATTTTTCAGCCCAATATAGGCTGTGCCTCATTCTGAAAGATCATACTGAACCACCTACTGATGAAGATCTCGTAATTGCATCTGGAGAAAAGGTCTTGGATGCAGAGGCAGCCAACGCCTATCTTGGGCAAGCGAAGGTAGCAGCTTCTGCAAACTTGCTATTGATGTTTGCAAAGCAGACGCAAGTCAATACAGTGAGTAGATTGCAGTCCCTCATCTGTGTCAATATCCTAGGCTGACCATAATACTAGGAAAAGGCCTTTGACGTAGAGACTTTCAAGAGATACATAGCAGAGTGGGTCGTTGCCTGTGACCAGCCCTTTGAGGAGGTTGAAAGGCCTGAGTTCCACCGCCTCCTGGAGTATATGCACATGGGCTCCAAACCACTTGAGATTCCACATTGAGTTGCCTTGAAGGATCATATCATGAAGATGGGCAAGAGTACTGTTGAGGGTATACAAAAGATAGTCAAGGTGTGACTCAGAACATCATCCTCATAGAAATAACTATCCTCAATCCCCTGTTTAGGAGCTCAATTCAAATGTGAGCCTATCTCTCGATGCGTGGACTTCAAGTAATGGCCATGCGTTCTTGGCCATTGTCATGCACTGGATCAATGATGACTGGAAGCTCAGTATGCCATATTCTCATTTGATACTTTTTTGCTCAAAAGCTTCCTTCAGAGGAGCTACTTATCAACTTCTGTGAGCTGGTTGGGGACCATTCAGGCGAGAATTTGGCCCATGCAGTCTATGACACTCTCAACACCTGTGGTCTCAAGGGTCACGTAAGTCTTTTGGTTGTCCCTGGTTTCTGTACACTAACTGATTACTCATAGGTTGTTGCCATCAATGTGGACAACGCCTCAAACAGCGACACCATGGTTAAACACCTGGAGATGTTGTTGCAGCAGGATTTGATCAAATTTAATCCCTCAGATGTCTGGATGTGGTGCATGCCACATACAATTCATTTGGTGGCATTGGAGGTACACCAATGCCAGGCTTATGATCTTCATCTGTAATCTAATCTGCTTAGCTTTTGAAAGCGATCGGTGTGGTCAAAGATGACAAGAAGGATGCTTATCAAGACTCTGTCACTGCCCCATTGAACAGGGCACACAATGACAACGCTAGTGGTGACATTGAGAGGCTAGAAGATAATATAGCAGCTGCCAAGGCTCCCCTCAGTGAAGTCTTGACAGCAATACCCAAGGTCCGTGTCTGGACTTCATTCATTGGACTCAAAACTAATCTGCATTGTTAACTTCAGCTCAGAAATATCATTCAAGCTGTGTGTTCAAGCCCCCAACAACAGGAAGCATGGCTAGAGGAAGCCAACACCTTCTTACAGAAAGCAGCTGCAGCATCCAACATGGTCCCGGAACATGCTGGTACCATGCTCATCCTTGACATAAAGACATGATGGTCCTCTACCCACCAGATGCTGCGTAAGGCTTTACCTATCAAGATGCTTTTACACAGAACTAATGTGTTGTTAGGTTGGGCTATGGACTATCGTAGCATCCTAGATGACTTTGTTGCAAAGAATAGGGATCTTTGCAAAAATGAGCTTCAAGATGAGGACTGGGAGGCCATAGCGCTCATTGCTCACTGGCTGAAGTCATTCCGGTCTGCCACCACCCAAATGTCAACAACGAAGTGACCAATGCTGTCCTGGACACATGCCATATTCTGTGGATTACAGGACTGCCTTGCAGACTCACTTCGCTCGCTCCCAAGCGACACTCCTGTTCTTCTTTGCCAAGGCCTTCTCAATGCTCATCAGAAACTCAGCAACTACTATGGGAAATCTGATGAGTCACTGTATTATACTTGGGCCTTGCATATGTCTTGCATCCTATTATGATACACAACCTTACTAACAAGTCCATAAGTTCTTGATCCTCAAATATCATATAGTGGCCTTCTTGTGGACTGTGATGACAAATGGGATGCATGTGCCCACCTTGAAACATGCAAGGAACGCTTTCACATGCATTTCCATGCCAAGTATGACAAACCACTCCCAGCTCTCACAGCTCCTGGGCCTGTGGCATCAACCTCTACAGTGAATAGGTCTCCTCAGAGGGTTGGTTTTACATCTCGCTACAGAAACCTTCCTCAGGCATTCACAGACAAGGTTCAAGAATACTTCAAGCTCCCTTATGCAAATTTTGACACGTGCAATCCATTGCAATGGTGGGCTGGCCACTGTTTACAGTTCTCTAACCTCTCTCGTTTTGCAAGGGATGTCCTTTCAATTCCTGGTGAGTTCACAACTGTTTCCTTCTTGCTATTTGATAACTTGCTAATGTTTCCCTCTATGAAGGATCTGCTGTTGCCATTAAATGGATTTTTTCAGGAAGTTGTGATACAATTTCTCTTCGCCATGCAAGCCTCAACCCAGAGACCATCAGAACCCTGATGTTGGTCAAACAGTGGCTTCACCTTGCTTGCTCTGCTGTGTAATGCAAGCAAGGCCACTGCACTCGAAATGAGAGTTATGAGATGCTTCAGAGCACCCATGACTCAGATCCAAGTCAATCAATTGTAACGGATCATTGCAGTGAACGATGTACTTTGACTACTTACTTACAACTTGAACTGATTCTATGAAAACTCAATGCCACTTGCCTTACTTGAATAAATAGCCTCCAAACTTCACATTTTGCAGCAAGGTCTCTGCTAGATTGCTCAGCTCAGTGTGTCACACTGTGACAAAACCAAACATGGCTGTGTGTTACGGCTCAATGGGCCGGTAGCACAACTTGTGCGAGGCGAGACTGTGTGCGAGATGTGTCACGTGGGTATGGTGTGAGAGCACATGCCTGTGTGCGAGTGACTGAGCGTGAGTGGCTTGAGCGTGAAGGTAGCGAGCTCCTTCCCACGTGACTGCAGGGATGACGAGTGACTTAGAGCAAATGTGAAGTAGATAAGCGTCTAGATAGGGATGATATCTAGGGACGCGATCCAGAGCTGAGTCTTGCAGTAACTCAGAGAGGCGTGTGAGATGAGGTGAGTTCTTACTGCTCTCAGAGGGCTAGACCACGTCTGAGAGAGGAAGCGAAGTGAGGAGTTCAAGACTTTAGTCGATTGCGAAACTAAGTCAAGCTTAGGGCTTGACTGGCGTAAACTAGAGCCCTTATATAGGCTTTATAGGGGAGGTCATGTGCTACTGCCATCTGAGTCACAACAGCGATGCAGTACAGCCTAGATGTGACATAGGGTCACATCTGTGAGTCATAACGAGTATCGGCCAATAGTGTAAGTAGAGCGCACAGCAGAGGGCTGTGCTGTATCAGTATCAGTCACGAGTAACGCGGGGCAGTATCGTATGAGCACAGCCTGGTCACAGGCTGCGCTGCCAAGCCGGATCACATTAGTCACAGCAGGAGTCATGGTAGGTAAAAATAGATAGTCCGGACCGTAGCAGGCGTACTAGAGATCGTAACAGTACGCCCCCTCCTAAGGGGGAATGGCTGCCACGGCATTCAGGCCGGAGGAGCGGCACGTGCGTGCCGAAGTGGGATGACTCGGCGGGGAGGAGAGGTTTGCCTTGGACGAGTGTGGGGAGTGATCTGCACAGGGAGTGCGGCAATGACGTTGGTCTGATGGGTGGCGGGGTGCCCCCGCAGATAGTAGTCGAGGGGCGGCATGATGGGTCGCGCTAGTATTTGGTCCAGCTTAGGGCCGATGCATGACATGACGGCAGCCTCATAGAGGCGCAGCTCAATGAGCCGCAGCTTGTCCCGCAGCTCATGGCTGCGGCGCACAAGGGTGGCGTCTTGCTCCAGCTGGGCAGTGGAGTAGTTGTTGCGGTTCGCAGGCAGGTGGGTAAGGTGGGCGTACTCCACGGCGAGCTGGTGATGGAGGGCGTGAATACCGATGCGGTACCTGTGGACGTCAGCCGTCAGCCCCGGGTCCCTGAGATTGTCGACCAGCTTGTCGACATGGCGGCGGTGAGGATGATTCCCGTTGAGGGGCATGAGATCCCAGTCGTTGATGGCGGGGAGGTGTTTGTCGTCGTGAGGCTTAGCGTACAGCGGCTCGGTGAAGATGGGGGAGTTGGTCGTGAGCCACCCTAGGATGACGGGCTCGTCGAAGTGCGGGAAGTGTGCGTAGTAGGTGGCTGGGACGAGGCGGTTGTTATGATCGAGCACAAGGATAATGTTCCTGTCACCTGGGTTGTCGTCAAGTCTATGCCAGTGCAGGAAATAACCATCGTAGCCAATGGTGCTGGCGGGCTGGCTGTAGCCTGGTGTTGGGGCACTGGTATTGACGATGGGCGTTCCTCCTCCTTGACTGAGGGCGGCGGCGGCAACATTTGCATAGCTGCAGATTGGCGTAGGGGTTGTGTGGGCGGTCTGCTGGCCCATGCTGGTGGCGGTAATGGAGGGATTCCTAGGGATTGCACCCAACTGCTGTGGTAGTCGCTGAGCATCTGCGACAGCTGCCTCTCATGACAGGCTCCAAGTGGCGTGCCCATCGCCGATACGTACGGGGGCATTACACGTCCCGCAGAAGTTGTCTGCGCTGAGGGGGTGATCAGCGTAGTCTGAGTGCAGGCTAGGGACTGGAGAACTTCCGCTAGGAGCTGGTCGGCCTGTTGCTCCAGGCTGAGGGCTGGCTGAGGTGTTGCGGAGTGAACTGGTGTCGCTGTCCGAGCTGCTGCTGGTCTCGTCGCTGTCGACGATGGTGAGTATGCAGGTGGAGAAGGGGACCTGTATGGTGCGGGGGCCGCTGTCATCCTGAGGGCTGGTCGTCGTTGCAGGGGTCGTACTGGTAGGGCTGCTGCTGCCTTTCTCTTGGAGCTGTTGGACTTGTTGTGGGCCATCGGTGGTCATGGAGAGCGTGGAATAGGCTGGTGGTGGAGATGGGGTACGAAGGGAATGAAGTGGTGATGTTCCTGCTGAGCTGAGGGTGGTCCTTATAAGCATTTTCCAAACTGTGGTGGAGTTTTCTCGGTGATACTTGAGTACTAATTTTAGCACATGTTTCAGATTGCTGCGCAGTTCCCATGTGTCTTCTGCTGTGGAGTATCCTTTCCATCTGATGCGGTACTGAGGGGTTTTTGCTTTTCCAAATAGGTGGTGGTCTAGAATGGCCTCGACTTCATACTCTGCTTCTCCATTGATGACATCAGGAGGCAGTTCTTTGAAGTTCCGGCCATGTTCGGGGGTTTCTACATATGGTGTCAGCAGACTGACGTGGAAAACGTCGTGGACTTTTCTGAGTTTCCACTGCGAGGGTATTGCGACTTGGTATACTACTGGGGAAATGACGTTGGTGATGGTAAATGGGCCATATCGCCTGGCTGCGAGCTTGGCGCTTGGCTGCGTGACTTGGATGTTCTTTCCTTCGAGCCAGACCTTCTGTCCTTTCGTGAATGGTCTGAATTTGGCTCCCTTCCTGTTGGCTACCATGGTCTGGGCATTAGTGATGGCCGTCTGTGCTGCAGTACGGGCTTCTTTGATGCAATCAAGTCGCTCATTGATGGTCGGCATTTTCTCGGATCTCGGGGGCTGATGGGCACGAGGAATGTGTCCTAAGAGGAGTTCGAATGGGGCTTTCTTGGTCATGCTGCTGGGCCATGCATTGTGAGTGTACTGGGCGATGAGTAGCAAGGAGGCCCAGCCATTCTGTTGGTGGTTAATGTAGATGCGCAAGTACTGTTCTAGCCACTGGTTTGTCCTCTCCGATTGGCCATCTGTCTGAGGGTGGTAGGCCGTGCTGATGTTCTGTGAGATCCCAAGGATCTTGCATAGTTCCCTGGGGAAGTGCGAGGCGAAGTGCATTCCTCAGTTGCTAATGATCTTTCGGGGAATGCTGTGATGCGGGAAGACGTTTTGGGCATAGAGCACGGCTATCTCCGGTGCGGTACTGGCCTCGTTGCAGGGTATAAAAATAGCTGCCTTGGAGCAATCGTGATCTATGACGGTGAGAATTGAGTCGAAACCTTGTGACTTAGGGAGCTTAACGATGAGGTCTAGGGCCACTGTCTCAAATGGTAGCGCTGAGGCGTTTGTGGTGATAGGTACTATGGGTGGTGCTGGCTTGGTCGTGTTGGCTTTTGTGGCTTGGCAGGTGGTGCATCCCTTGATGTAGGCGAGGACTGTCTGTTTCATGTTGGGCCACCAGTAGTTCTGTGCAATCATTAGGCACGTCTTGAGGATTCCTGGGTGGCCAGTGGTCTGTGAGTCATGGTGAAGGGAAATTACTCCCCTCCTAAGGCTGTTGTCTGCCACGACAACCAGGCAGCTGCCGTGCCACCAGGCTCCTCCGGGTCAGCATTCTAGCGGGTAAGTTTTCGCCCACATGTTGAGGGTGGTCTCGTGGTCCTTCTGCCTACTGATAACGTCGTCTTCCATGTCCACGGTTTCCACGGCATTGGTGAAGAGTTGACTCGGGAGCACGATGACTTCCTCGTTGTCGGAGCTGGCTTCGTTGAAGTCCGGTCATTGCGACAGGGCGTCGGCCCTGTTGCTGGCGCCGAGTCGGTGGACGAGGGTGACGTTGTAGTCACCGAGGGTCAGTATGTAGCGTGCAATGTGCCGGTTGATTTTCTGAGGTGAGCGGTAGTACTGGAGGTTTTTGTGGTCCATGACGACCACCACTTGGTGTTGCACGCCCATAAGGAGATGGTGCCAATGTTCCAGCCCTCACACGATAGCGAGGAATTCTTGATCCCAAATGGGATAGTTGCATTCTGTGGCAGTGAAGGTTTTTGAGTCATAGCCCACTGGGCGTCATCTGCCCTGGGCATCGCATTGGTATAGGATGGCGCCTGTTGTGTTTTGTGAGGCATCCACTTCAAGCTTGTAGGGGCGTGCAGGGCTCGGCTGCCAGAGGACTGGATCACTGGTGACGATGCTGATCAACTTGTCTACTGCTTGCGTGCACTCGTCGGTCCAGACGAAGGGCACGCCTTTCTTAAGGAGGTTGGTGAGGGGTCTGGCAATCTCCGCGAACCCTGGAATGAACGGTCGCTGGTAGCCTAGCACCCCTAGTGTGGATTGCAGCTCCTTGATGCTTTTGAGGACTCTGGGCCACTCCTTTATTCCTGTGAGTTTGCTGGACTCTATGTGAAGTGATTCGCCGTCAATGATGAGTCCCAAGTATTTGACTCGCCTCTGCTCAAAGAGGCACTTCTGTGGTTTGAGGAAGAACGATTCTGCCTCAAAGAGGTCCAGAAGTTCATGTACGATGCGTCTGTGTAGTTCAAGGTCAAGGGGCGTCGCGATGAGGATGTTGTCCATGTAGACGAAGACCATCCTCGGATATTTGAGCTTCAACGGTCGTAGGAGTCAGTCCATGACCCGCTGGAAGGTGCTTGGTGCATTGCATTGTCCGAATAGCATTACATTAGGCTCAAAGAGCCCCTGCGGCATTTTGAAGGCTGCCTTCCATTGGTCGCCTTCCTTGATGCGGATGTTGTGATATCCCCAGCAAATATCGAACTTGGTGAACAGGGCACGGCCCTCAAGATTTCTGGTGAGTACGGAGATGTCTGGGAGCAGGTATACATCACGGATGGTCCAGCTGTTCAGCATGCGGTAGTCTTGTACTGGCCGTAGGGATCCAACCTTCTTCTTGATAAAGAAGAAGGGTGCCGTGTAGGGTGACTTTGACAGCTGGATGTATCCCTTCTCCAAGTGTTCCTGAATCCACTTGTCTGCCACAAGCATCTCTTGCGGGTTGAGCGGATCGACCTTGCAGTCTAGGGTTGCCGGCGCATCCGGTTTCAGGGTGATGGTGTGGTCATCTTCTCATGTTGGCGGGAAGTGTTGGGCTTCCCCTTCTGAGAACACACGCCAGTGTCACTGGTACTCTGAAGGTACGTCCTGCACAGTTGGTGCGGTGCGTTGCTGGTGGGCCTTGATAGCCCATTCTTGTGCTATGTTAGTGCAGTTGATCTGGAGGACGAGTGTGTCTCCTTCCTCCCATTGTTGCGCTCTCAGCGTGGCTCCTAGTAATTGTGCATACCTCATTAGGTTTCTTGGGGGGTCTGGGGCCCATCTGCTGGTAATTTTGGTGGTGAAGGATTCACTGCCAATCTGCCCCTTGGTCCAGTTGATTTGCGGGTTGAAGTGCTGCAGCCATGGGAAGCCTAGTATGATGCGATCCCTTCCTAGGTTGGCGATGAAGAAGCGTTGTACGCTTTCGTTCTTGTTCCTTGATACTAGCAGGTCGCAGTAGCTCACTACCCGACCGCTGTGGTTCTCGGTGCCATCTATGTTGTAGAGTAGTCGCAGTTCCTTTAGTTTGCAAGGAACCAGGCGCAGTCGTCGCGCCGTTTTCTGGTCTATGAAGTTGTCTGTTGCCCCGCTGTCTACGAGGGCTTTTTCCTTGGCCTTCCCATTTGTGCTCGAAAAGAGAATATCAACATTAACACTATTCCGATGAGACATGTACATGGTACATATGTGCGAAGCTCGATCCCAGGCTGATAGATCGAGCTTCTTTAAAAATCCAAGTCTTCAGTAAGTATGGTATCATAAATGCCCCTTTGCTCTTCCGTGGTCATAGAGCATATCTGGGTGATGACATCACTGGTCGCTGTTTGGGAGCTGGTCTGGCTTGCACTGTCGCTGGGCATGAGCTCTTCCTTTTGTATTTCTGCGACCCGTGATGCACGCGGTGGTCTCGCAGCTTGCTTTTTGCGGCATTTGTTCGCCGTGTGTCCCACTGCTTTGCAGTAGAAGCACTTGTTTTCTTTGCAGAGTTGTTGACGCTCTTCATCAGTGAGGGGTCCTCCCATGCGGGGCGGCGCGCTTGTCTGCGCCGCATCCACATCCATGGGTGCGTAGCCGTCGTTCTTTGGCTTTGTGGCCGGCTTGCTTTGTGTCTTGAAGAAGGTGGGGTGCGGAATGAAGCGTCCTCGTTGCAGCGCTGGCCCTAGATCTGCATCAATCTGGGCCCGCCTGAGCACTTCCTTTCTGGCTGCCTCTTGCCAGTCTTCAATGGTCGTAGGGATGTTTTCGCGGTTCATGATGCTGAGGGCGATGCCTCGACGAAGTCCTCTTTTGAACTTTTCTAGGGTTCCTTGGTCGCCCATTGTCCAGTTTGAGTTGCGGATGTAGTGGTTGAATGACGTGATGTAGCCATTGATGTCATTGCCTTGCATTTGAAGAGCCATGAGCTTGTTATAGACATTCTGGGCCTTGGCCGTGTCCGTGAAGCAGCTGTTGAAGTCTGCCTCAAAGCTGTTCCAAAGGGCTTTGTCATTCTCTGCGATCCTGTTGACCGCGCGGGTGGTCTTTTCTATGAGACTGGCGGATTGTGCGTCTCCCCAGTCGTCGACAAGGGGTCCCCTAATGAAGGACAGGGCAAGTGCCACTCTTGCATATGGGTTAGTTATGTTTTCGTCAGCTCGGTTCAGGATCCTGTAGAGCCGGAATTCTCTGAGGAAGGCTTCGCTTTTGGCCCGGTCGCCTTCAAAGGTTGTGGGCTCTTTTCCTTTGAGCCGTCCATTGGTTTGTGCTGCTGCAGCGGTGGGTGCTGGTGCGGCCATTGCTGGTGGATTGGGCATTTGGAGTATCGGTGGGGGTGCTGTCGGTTGTGTCGCTGCATGTGCGATTTGTAATAGGTGCAGGGTTGCGCCTGTTTCTGGTTGAAGCGGATTGCTTCCTTGTAGCGTTGCTACGTCCTGGAGCCCTGTGCTAAGGAACTCTTCTAGAGGTGTGATGACTTGTGGGGCTGGCCCTGGTGTGGGTTCTTCTCCTTCGTCTGCACTTTAGAAGGAGGATGTGTTGGCACTTGGAGGGTCTACCTCAATTGCTTCTGGTGACTCTGGCCTGAGAGAGCTATGGCCTAGTCCTGTTTCATTGACGTTTTCTTGATCGAGAAGTCCCTTGAGGCTGGTGATGTAGCTCCCTTGATTGTGGTCAAGGATGTACCAGTTGTCGTTGATGTACTCGATAGGTCTTTCAACAATCCCTACTGCGGTGAAGAGGCAGATGTGGTAGCACCAGTGGGTGTCTTCCCAATTGCGTCGCCAATAGGCTTCACCTTTGATGTAGTCTGGGAGGTCGTTGTTGATCCTAACAGGGACTCTGGTGAGTGCGTTTGTGTGGATGTCAGCTCTGATTATCTCCAGGGTTACTTTTCTTCCTTTTACAAGGGGAAGCCGGCTGCCTTGAAGTAGGCGTCGACAATGTATTCAATTTCTCTTGCAAAGGCTTCGATCTGTCGAAGGATGTCATCCAGTAGTAGATGGTTGGGACTGTATTCTCCTATGCACGTCCACTCGCAGACCTGTGCGTGGTTTGCAACGTTGGTTCGTGCGCGAGCGAGTTGTCTTTCAGTCCAGGCAATGGCGGCTGCTAGTTGATCAGGATCAACTTCTGCTGGTGTGCGATACCTATGGGTTCTGCGTTGTCTCTCCAGAGTGCTGGATGAGGAGTAAGAGGGCGAGTGCTGCTTCAAGGGTTACAAACTCGTCTTGCCACTCTTTGTATACTTGGTTGAAGACTATTACCTCGATTTGGAGGGATCGGTGGAGTTCTGTGGGACCTGTTACACATGTAACCGGGCAAATGAGCTCGTGTTGGTCTGCTGCTTGGTCGATCTGTTGACCCCAGCTGTCAAGGATGAATTTTCGTTCGTAGAGGTGTCCTAAGCGACGGAGATATTCATCGTATGTGTTGAGTTCCAGTGTTGCTGCGAAGTGTGCAGGCTTCCTTGCTATACCAGGTATAGTCTTTTACTGTGTGCTGTGATATGGGCAGTATTGGCTTCTGCAGAAGTATGCGTGTAAGCCCACGTGTCTTTCTTGATGAGTTTCGTGTTTCGCTGCTCCTGGGACGAACTCTACGGCGTCGGCGGAGGCTAGTATCTGGAATGTGCGGATCGTGGGTGGTCTAGGATAATCTTCTTTCAAGTGAGTTCTGATGTGGTGGCGCACCATCCACAACGGTGAAGGAAGCTTGACTTATGTTACAGCTCAACGGGCCGATAGCACGACTTGTGCGAGGCGAGACTGTGTGCGAGACGCGTCATGTGGGTATGGTGTGAGAGCACATGCCTGTGTGCGAGTGACTGAGCGTGAGTGGCTTGAGCGCGAAGGTAGCGAGCTCCTTCCCACGTGACCGCAGGGATGACGAGTGACTTAGAGTAAACGCGAAGTAGATAAGTGTCTAGATAGGGATGATATCTAGGGACGCGATCCAGAGCTGAGTCTTGCAGCGACTCAGAGAGGCGTGTGAGATGAGGCAAGTTCTTACTGCTCTCAGAGGGCTAGACCACGTCTGAGAGAGGAAGTGAAGTGAGGAGTTCAAGACTTTAGTCGATTGCGAAACTAAGTCAAGCTTAGGGCTTGACTGGCGTAAACTAGAGCCCTTATATAGGCTTTACAGGGGAGGTCACGTGCTACTGCCATCTGAGTCACAACAGCAATGCAGTACAGCCTAGATGTGACATAGGGTCACATCTGTGAGTCATAACGAGTATCGGCCAATAGTGTAAGTAGAGCGCACAGCAGAGGGCTGTGCCGTATCAGTATCAGTCACGAGTAACGCGGGGCAGTATCATATGAGTGCAGCCTGGTCACAGGCTGCGCTGCCAAGCTGGATCACATTAGTCACAGCAGGAGTCATGGTAGGTAAAAATAGATAGTCTGGACCGTAGCAGGTGTACCAGAGATCGTAACACTGTGTGCCAGTGCCAGTGAACTGTGTGTTCAACTACTTCCTCACCTTCATCAGTTTTTCCTCAAAATTCTTGTGGGGTCTTGTACAGGCTTGTACAAGCCTGTACAAGA
>QLOS01001155.1:0-18071 GCA_003313725.1 Russula sp. MG48 | reverse complement strand
GTCACCGCGGCTGCTGGTGCGCCAGTCCGTCGCCGCGACCGCCGCCGTACCACGTCACCACGACCGCTGGTGCACTAGTCCGTCGCTGTGACTGCCGCCGTGCTGGCAGCATCACCAGCCACTGCTGCACGAGCAGCATCACTGGCTGCTGCTGCGTGAGCAGTGTCACCAGCCGCTGCTGCGTGAGCAGTGTCACTGGCTGCTGCGCGAGCAGCGTCACTGGACCCGGACCTGGGCCATCACTGCCACCACCGCCACTGCACCAGTGCTGTGAGCAGGAGGTGGATTAATACACTTACTACTACTTAGGCTACTTAGGGACCACTTGTAACACTTAGTACATTCTTTACTTGCCATGAATATACACTTTAACACCTTTTAAATCCCTTGAGCCACTTACTTCAACTTTTAAAACTGCTTAGACTATGGCTTGAGACTGATTGAGACTGACTTAATTATACTACTTAGATTTTTGCTTAGTTTAAGTCCAGTGCTTAGTTCAAGTCTGGAATAAGCTTGAAAATAAGCTAAGTAAGTCAATTTTAAGTCAAATTCATGGCGAGACTTGGCTTATACTAAGTAGTTTTGCTTAATGGGCTTAGAGCTTAATGCTACTTAGAAATGTTATCAAGTCATGATAAGCAACCTCAAGTGCCATCAAGTTAGTTTAAGTTTTTTTGAGCTTTTGCTGATGACATGTCAGAGATGCATACTACTTATAGTAAACTAGTCAGGCCCCTATCAAGAGGGACGCGTAAGTGTCAGGGCATAGGGCCCATGTCGTCATAAGGGTCCAGAGCACACGCCATAAGGGCGCAGCAGCGTTCTAGTTCAATCTGATGGATGCGCATATAGTATGATGTCAAGGGTTAGTCCAGATGTCCAATCAGCTAAGAGTCCATTATCGTAAGGACGCGCGGCCTGCATCCACGCCGGAACACGTCTGCACTACACCCTAGGACCTAGGGAACACGCCTTCAGCGTGCTGTGATGTGCCGAGGTGATGTGCTGCACGCCTGCACCTGCAGGTGCCATGTGGGTTCCACAACCATGCGCTCGTAGCATGAGGCTAGGAGCTCCTTCCTAATTAGTCCAGTTCAATGTCCATACCAATGTCCATAGTGTAACTAGTCTTCATTCAATGTAGGGCCTTCCATGGAGGTCCTGATTCCATCCTTGTCTTGTCAGGTAACCAGCCGCAGGTCCCAGAGACCATGTAATGGCTGGGTCAGTGCACAAAGGCAGCGCGATTGTAACACTTATATCTTCATTCATATTAGTTCATAAAGTAGTCATTTATTCTCTGATGCAAGTCCAAAGGTATTCAGCCAATACTAGGTATTTGGCCGATACTACACTCTTTGTTATGTATTTAAGGACTCCTTTTCGTGCCATATCACTTCAGTTTCTGACCACATAACTGAAGGTTATCGCTACCCTGTTTGGGTAGCGTGCATATTTACATAGCTGCGTAACTACACCATCTTGTGTTTGGAGCGAGGGAGGGGGGTGGCGGTTGGAAAACCCCAGGTGTTCATGTTTTGAGGTGGGGATGGTGGCGGCATGAGAGAAGATGCTGCGTGACTGGAGGTAGAGTTGATGCATGGAACCGGTAAAAAAAAAAAAACAAAAAACAAACAAAAAAAAAGAACAAAATAGCTGGTAGCAAAAACACAAAGCCATAGCAGTAAAAACTGTAACCTGTGGGATACGAGTGCAGTTTTGCCTTGGGTGTGAAATCTCGAAACCGCACCCACACCCATGACAAACTGTGACCGAAAACCACGGTGTTACCCAAACCCGTGTCATGCCTTACTGCTGATACCACCGCTGGTGCCGCTGCTGATACCGCTGCTGGTGCAGCCACTGCTGCCACCGGTCCTGGTCCTGGCACCACTGCTGTGCTGGTGCTGTTGCCATCAGTGGATGCTACCGCTGCCGCTGCCACCACTGTCCAAAGCAGTCCTGGAGAGAAGAAGCAGTTAGTCCTTATGTTTTTATGTCAGTGATGATGCACCTGGTTTTTTAACCTACCTATAACCTAGCCCCTAATTACACATCCAGGGGCTACTAGAGACACATAGAGAGTAGGGGCCCATCAGTTGATGGGCCGCAGCAGCCTGATATCTGATGTGGAGCAGCGGAGGAGGCAGAGGAAGAGGAAAGACAACTGGTGTTAAGGCTCACTGGGGCCTGCGGGCCTAGGTGAGGCTTCTGGTATCTGCGTCCCACTTGACTTAGCCTTGGTGGTGTCCCAAGGTCCTAAGCGCGATAAGATAACAAGTGATCCACACTATCGCGAGATAGGTGAGGATCAGGGTGACAAGGAGCGAGATCTTGAAGTAAGAGAGATCGATCTTGAAGAAGATAAGATCGCAGTCTTGAAGAACACAAGTACAACCGGACTTGAGCTTGGGATGTCTTAGGTCGGACTCAGATGAGAGCGCAAAGACAAATCAAGTATATTGTGACTTATCAGCAAGATAAGTCACAAGTTGAAAATGTACAGTGATTGAGATGGAACCAAGCTCGAAACTGAGGAATAAGTCCCCAGTTTCCCGTCCTACTTATACCCAGCCAGAGACACGTGTGTAAGGAGATAATTGTACAAGGAGACACTCAGTACTGCGCAGATTGGAGAAAGTGGGTCAGGGCTATACAAGCCCGGTAATCAAATATGGTACATAAGGGGCAGTCCAGGAGTGGTGAGTGCCGGAGGGGTTACAGAGTGACGTCACGTCACACCACTGCCCATTCTATCCAGGACTCCGGGCTGGAAGTGGTGCACGGGTGACGCACTCTGTAACGGAAGATGAGGCTTCTAATGTAAAAAGAGACCTGCCATTTTTTGTCCCTCGTCCACGCAGCCACTCGTGACAACTGGACAGCGTTTAACAGTGTTTGAAACTCCGCTCAAAAGTCGCAAAAGAAGAAAAATGAAAGATTGAAGGCAAAAGACAATAAAAAAATATATTAGAAGTGCACAGAGTAAAGACTGGTCGCAACCAGTTGCAACAGTCATTTACTGGTCCATGAGAATTTACCAAAGTTGTGCAACCGGCAACTGGACTGGTCCCAAAACCACGCAACCGCAACTGCAAAAAGACCAGACTGGAGTCCAGTTCCAGTCCAGTTCTGGTCTTTTTGCGGTCCATAGGACTGGACTTGAACACACTATTCTTCTTAGCTGTCTTAATGTATTTTGTAGTGTCTGAATTCCTCTTAATAAAATTGCTGGTGTCTGAATTCTTCTTAATTTGTCTGCACATGCACGGATTGTCTCAATCAATGCCATCTACCGTGCCACGCATCTGATTCCAGTCTATCCTGGAGAAGGAATGGTGCCAAAGAAACAAAAACCAGAACACTCTCTTGACAATTATCGATTTTTCTATGTCCTTAGTTTTGCTTTATGCCCAATTTATGTAATATACACTAAGCACAAAATAAGCCAAAAAATTGGCTTATTTGTCTTATCCGTCTTGTTTTTGGTTTTAAGGACAATAAGCCACTCTAAGTGCAATCAAGCAATTTTGAGTTTACCTGATGTTTTAGGGCTTGTACAAGCTTGTACAAGCCCCTACAAGAAAAAATGCAAAACACTGATGTACCAATCTTGTTATCTTTTGGTCTTGTCAAGCAAAAGAAATCTTAGTGCCACAGTTCAGACTAATTTTACTTTGTGTATACTTTACAATCTCATGCCATGTGACACCTGGTGTCACATGACTTCTCCAGTCTCAACACAGGTCCCCCTTCCCGTGCCAAGCGACAGCTGAAGGCACAGGGGGACGCGCGTCCTTCCCCTTTCCTCCCACACTCCCTGACGAGTCAGGGAGTTAACTTACTCATTGCTGATCGATGCTTACTTATCTCTGGACTGTGGCATGACTCACGTGGCATGGACAGCGGCAGGTGGTGACGTGGCCCAGTAGTACTTGTAGGATAAAAGACGCGAAGCTTGGGGCTTACCTCCCCAAGCTTCAACTTAGCTTTCTGTTACACACTCGTCTCTGCTTATTTAGCATATCAGTTTGGTGCTAAATACAAGTTATCTCACCTCGCTCAATCTCCTCTCTTCACGCGTGAACTTACAGAGATAGCATCTTCCTTCTTTGTTGCCAAAGAAGGCTGCTGCTATCCCTACTCCTTCCCACGTCCCCGTGACAAGGCCATAGCTCTGTGTGAAGCAACATCTCACAGAACCGCGATCTTGCCACTCTCATCCCAAGTTGTTCGTGTCTTGTGACCGAGTCGACTTCAAGTCTATCTTGTGCTTGACCTGACACCCCCTGCATGGCATAGCATAAGTTGAAGCTTTGATCAATCGCCAAGCTGGCCATTGAAGAAACTTGTCCTGAGCCTGAAGGTCTTCACCTTGTCGCAACCACAGTAGGACTCCTCGAATGGTGTGCCGAGCTTGAAGAAAGAATTCATATCATTGCCTGTGCAGTCAATGCACTGTCAAGAGTATTAGCAGACCTTAACAATCCTGACTTGGAAGTCTGGACGCTTACTTGCCTCTTTGAGTTGCTCTTGGAGATCGCAAGGCTACACATGGACTTTCAGATTGAAATTGAAAGGGCCTAAAGGAACAACCTGGACCCTCTGGATGCTACTGCTTATATCATCAGGTATTTGTGGATACTGCTGTGTCGAATCATACTCAAAATCCTCAGGTACCAAGTCTTCATCTACACAGACAATATCGTCATCCATCGCAAATAAAATCAAACTGGATCCCTCACCGCGTGTGGCTGAATTCCTATACATTCTCTCACAACTGAACACAGTCGACCTATTCCTAATCAGTCGACTTGAACAATCCCTCTGACACCTAGAGCAGCAGCGAGGAATTGAGATCAACCTTCACGATAACCTTGACGAGGCTGCAGCCTTGGCTCAGGAAATTGACCACACAGAACTGGTCTTGAGAGAAATCTTGAGAAACGCAGAAAATAGCTGACCGAATGTTCCCCTCACAGAGGACAATTTACAAACATTGTTCAACACCCAAAATGATGTACAAACCCCCTCCCAAATAAATCAGCGACGCAGCAACTTTGGAGCGAGAAGGGGATACACACCTAATGCACCAAGACAATTCTACACCCAGCCAAACCAAAATGACCATGGTCAAAGCTGAAATAGTGGCCGACAGGTGGGAGACCATCCACCCCCATACAGATCCCGATCTACCACCCCACATTGTGGGGGACGTGTATTGGGTACCGCTAACCGAACCAGGTCACAGCACCTACCATCTCCTGGACGACAACAGGAGGGAATGGCTGATCAAACTGATTAACAATGAATGGTACACCTTGCAATGGGGGGCGACAGGATACAGGACCTGCCGCTCCAATCTATTGCCATGAGGAGGACCGCTAGGATGGTGGTTGTCAACAGATGATCAGCATCCAGACAACAGAGGGAAAGGGAAGTCTATGGACCTGCATTCCCCTCGAGAAGTAGAAAAAGTGGGAGACGATTCCACACCGGAAGAGGAGATGGAAGAAATGGCTATCAGTCCCAGTCTGGGGCGGAGGATGCGACGTGACTCACCCATGCCAGGAGGACTATCTTTAGATCTTGAAGAATGAATCTTGGCGGTGCAAGCAGCCTCAGTTGTCAAAATAGACCCGGGAGACTTTGGAGCTCCCCTGCCAGAATATGGCCAGATGCCCACCATGACGATGGCAGCAGGAACGGAGGCCACATGAGAAAAGCCAGCGATGCCAGGGCCAAGCATTCTGCCTGCCACCTTGGGGACCACACCTGGAGTCAACCCCGCATTCACTGGAGGAAAGGGAAAGGCACCAGCCTTCCCCACCTCCTCCACACATGCAACAGGGTTCAGGAATCCTATTAACCCAGTTTTTATTCCCCCTAGACCCTGGAGTGCAGGGACACACATACGAGGAGTAGTGGCAGCTGCAGCAGCAGTCGGTCCACCTGCGGTCATCACCTCCATGGCCACCACAGGAGCCACGGTTACAGCGGGAACTGGGACAGGAAACGGCAGCAGTCTGCGAGGGAATCCTCCCACGGTCTTTGACGGTGATCACTCTAAAAGTGATCAGTTCTTGCGCAAGTTCCAAATCTGGAAAATGGCCAACAGAGAGAACTCTTCTATGAAAGTCCCCCTGGATCATGTGGGACTCATGCTGGGATTGATATGTGGCCCGCACATAAATGACTGGGTAGAGTGCACCCTGGACAATGTGGAGCGGCGCACCATGGGAGCTGGCACCTTGCCTGCCACAGATGAAGATATTTGGGATACCTTCGAAAGGGATTTTAGGGCCGCATTTACTGACACAACCAAGAAACAAAATGCCCACCAAAAGTTGCTCCTCTGCAAAATGATAGGTGACGATTTGGATACCTACATTGCCACCTTCAATCACTGGCGTGCTCTAGCTGGATGGGGCGCCAATGATGTGGGAACTATCACCCAGTTCTGCCGCGGACTGAAAGACCCCTTGCACCGCGTGGTGCTAGAAAAGACAGACCCATGGCCAATTACCTTGGCAGGATGGCAGCATGCTGCACGTAAGCAGCATGAACTTTGGGCAGAAGTGAAGTCCAGTCTAAGCAGTTTCCAAATGCAGGGCCAGGCCATGAACATGCAGTGCTGGTGCCAAGCGCTTGGAAAGCCACAGCAGACCAGTGGAGGACGCGGTGGTGGCTCCAAGGTGGTACCTATGGAAGTAGATGCCACACACATGGACGCCCTCACTGCCGAGGAGCACATGCGCCTCAGCAAGGAGGGCCGATGCTTCTACTGCCAAAAGCAAGGGCATATCACCAAGTCATGCCCAAAGAAAGAAGAAGACCAGAAAAAGAACGCACCAAAGAAGGAGGAGATGTGCAGCCACCAAGGAATGAGTGTGCATGTCACCAAGGTTGATGAAAAAGAAGCCGCTGTGGAAATTAGTGGCATGGTGGAAAAGATCAGTGGATTGCCGCAGGAAAAGAAGGATGAGATGTTGGATCAACTCATCCTTCAGGGTTTTTGAAGGGTCCTAACTGGTCAGCCTGGGTTAGGGCGTGAAATATGTGCATCATGTATATCAGCGAATTGGGTTCAATCGAAGTGGATTTCACCTTTACATGTGTGCGAGGAATGGCCAAAGAGCATGCGCTAGTCGATAGCGGTGCCACTGAAAACTTCATGGATCGTTGCATGGTCAAACACCTGGGGATAGGACTCAGAAAGATGCCTGAACCATGACGCATCTTCAATGTGGATGGCTTAGAGAACAAGGAAGGAGTACTCACCCAATACTGTATCCTGAGGGTGAAAAGAGGAGACCAAGAAGCACTCCAGAAATTTTACATCACTGGCCTAGGGAGCGACTGTGTGATCCTTGGTTTCCCCTGGCTTAGAACCTTCAATCCCAGTATTGATTGGCAGAAAGGGCATGTCAGAGGGCCACCAGTACGAATGGAAACCACCCTCTTCAAATGGGCTAGAGAAAGAACCATGGCTAGAATTCTTGAGGCCACGCAAGAGGATGAAGCATGGGAAGAGGGAGACGAGGTGATATGCTATGTCCGCCCAACCCCCAGAGTACCCAAAAAACCACAAGCAAACAAAAACAAACAACCGGTGAAAGACTTAACTGGTTTGCCAGCACACTACCGGTAGGGATGTCAACCGTAGGCCGTATCAGCCGTACTACGGCACCCGTCATACGGGTGCTGTCTACCGTACTGGTGGGCCTTTCAAGTTGTGACTACCGTAGCCGGTATACGGCCGATAGTCAACCGTATTCTACCGTACTTTGACGGCCGTCTACGGCCGTTATACGGGTCTCAAATCCCCTCTCAAGCACCTCTGTAGCCCTCATAACTCACCCCCACTGACTGTGACTGACATTCACATGTGACCACGTGTTTATCGACATCCATCCCTGCCTCAAAACACGAGCACGTGAGTCGTGACATTTTCCAACAACCCCCCCCTCCCTCGCTCCAAATGCGAGACGGAGGGGGGTTTCTGTCTGCAACGCCACCAATGCCACCACCTCAAAAAGAGGTTCGAACTGCCACCCCCTCGCCCCAAACGCAAGGCGGAGGGGGGTTCTGTCTGTGCCAGTATCCACTTTTTTTTTCACCTCCCCAATCCCCACCCTCGTTGCAAATGCGAGACCGTTTCGAACAGGCCAGGATGGGCTCGATTCGCACTCAAGTGGCTAGGGAAGCCCCTTGAGCCCACAAGATTCGTTTTTTGTTTGTTCCTTGCTAACAAGTCCTTGACCCTGACAGCCCCTCCTCGTGTCCAACGCGAGGTTATCGACAACGACGACGCATTCCCTCTCCCTCGTCCAACGCGAGGTGGAGGGGGTTGTTCTTACTGCCCGCTCCAACATCGCCTGCGTGTGTCCGCACATCACCCGCACGCCCGCACCGCTCGCACTTACGCACACCGCCAAGACCGCTCACGCAGCCCCCATAGCTGCAGTGGATTGTATTAATAAGTAGAACAAATAGTTACTTGTACTCTGAAATATATTATAGTCACCTCCCTCCCTCGCTTCAATTGCAAGTTGGAGGGGCTGCACCACGCTGCAAACCGCCACGCAGCCACGATACCGCCACGCAGCCGCCATACCGCCCCGCCGCCTCAAATTTCAGGTCGCCCACCTGCTTGCACATCGCCCGTGTGCCCACAGATCGCACGTACCCACGCATGCTCGCCCGTACACAGATCGCCCACACCCTCGCCCGCACGCCCGCATGCACGCACGCCTGCAGATCACCCACCTGACCGAAAACTTGGTTTTTCCTGTGTTACATATCTGTATCTGTAGTACAGCGAGATTTGGTCATCGTACTCTTGTCTAAGTCATTATCTTATCGATTAGTTATCTCCCCGGCCATCTCTCATCCGAGAACCGGTATTATCTCACGAGATGTCAGTGGGTGAACAAGGGGTTGGCGTCGTAGCGACTCGGACCCCTTTCCCTAATTTCCATCTCGCCTCTGTCGCAATCGCACCTCCATTTCGATCATCAATGTCCTCGGTCTTATTTTGACCGTGGCCGTCCCGGCCTGGTTCTTCTTGCTTTGATCTGTTGATTGTCTATTTGTCTGACTGTCTGAGTGACTGAGTCTGCCATGGCAACTTTGCAAGAGCCTTCGCAGCACGCTGCTTCTCAGCCCACTCTCGAGCCTTGGTCCACCGAGGTTACAGAACCTCCTGCGCTGCGCGTACCACATTCCTCAAGCTTGGCTTCTCCTTGGACAGCCTGATCCTGGACATCCACAGCTCTCCCCATCAGCGGCGCCGTGGTGGTGCATGCTTGCTGGCATCGCCACCGTCCTCATCCACTCAACCGTCCTTGCCCTCAGACTCCTCACTCTCACTCCCACTCGGCCACTCCCATACCCTGTCAACCCCCCAAGGGCAACATGATTCCTGGTCATCCTCTCGAATCCTCTTAATGACGGACCGATCGCCAGCCGCTGGCGTGCCTCAAACTTCAATACATGCCATGGTAAGTAAGGTATGTCGCTCCTTAAAGTGTAAACCCCTAACCATGTGTTATGGCTCTTACGGGTGCGACGTTTACAGCTACCGGGGAATAGTCGGAGCCTCACTTGCCACAGGAGCACATGTGAGTTCCTTTCGCAGATATATTTTTGCTTCAATTCTGACCTAGCCTGATACATTCTCATTGTAATGGCGAGCCACTGTTTGGGGAATTTGATGGGCAGATCACATCATCACATGGCCAACTGAGGACGGTGAAGACTTTGGAGCAGACGTAGGACAAAGGTCGAGCTTTTGTTCGAGGAGCAGATCCTAACTGCTTCTGTAGAGCCCGTCGAGCTCCTTCTGTAGAGCCCATTGAACTGTAGGGCTGGTATGTATTCACATTGGATAGGCTGTTGGTACAGGTATGCATTTCGAAACTTACTGCTTCCTCCTTACAGATAGATTAATTGTTAGCACAGAGACTCGATCGATCATAGACGTGTAGAGCCCGTTATGCTCCTTCTGTAGAGCCCGTCGAGCTCCTTCTGTAGAGCCCATTGAGCTGCAGGTATGGTGCGCATTCGCATTGGATAGGCTGTTGGTACAGGTACGCATTTTGAAACTTACTGCTTCCTCCTTACAGATAGATTAATTGTTAGCACAGAGACTTGATCAATTATAGACGCGTCATGCATGTACATGTATATAAACCCCCCAAAAGGCTACTTGGAAGACCAGGGGCAATTCACTCTTTTCCAGCTTCCCATGTGAACCCTTCTAAGCCTTCTCTATTTCGATCTCTTCTCGTCTACACTCTCAACGCCAACCAAGGCACTGTGCCTTGCCTGCTGTCGCGTGTTCCAAAACCTTCATATTGAGAAATCTGTCTCGACTCTCGACTCTGATCCAGGGACCCCCTTGCCGCTTGCTCATCGATGTGGCCAGCCTGCTCCTGTAACATTCCCTATTTTTTACTAACATGTCTTCGGATCAATGCGCACAGAATCCTGATGGCAGTCTCAAAGATGCAAAGGATATTCAGTGGTTCTACGACCCAGACGACGCTCAGCCCCTCTCTTCCACACCTGCCCCTGCCCAGCCTCTGGGTCGAGGCCTTCGCAAGAAAACCACAACCCGGTTTTCAGATGCTGTTGCTCGTGAGCAACTTGGGTCTGACGAGGATGGCCCTGATGCTTTTGCCAAACCACCTAGGCGCAAGCGTGCTACTCGTGTTCCAAACGTTTCTGGTTGTATTGCTCGCCCAGCTCTCTCTTCAAGGAATCCACATGAAATGCTTCCGGTGGAGTCTTCAGATGGCGATGAAGACGAGACTTTCCAAATAGACTCTGGCTCTGGATTGGCTGGCGATTCTGGTGATGAATCCACTGACTTGGAGCCTATTTCCCACAATGAGGTACGGGTTCAGCTGTTATCTCAGAATCTTGAGTGCTTATCCAATACTCTTGTAGCTTGCCGATGCTCTGTCAAGGAAGACAGTTGTGGATCTCAGCCATGCTGGTGGCTGCAAGCAACTTTGGAAGAAGGTGTCGCACAAACGCAGGGCTACTAATGCTCAGTCTGGCCTATCAGCTCCTGCCTCAAAGCGTGCTCGCATCACAGCGGAAGACACTCCTCATGAACAACCGAGTGGTCTCAGTGCCAGCTCTTCCATGATATCAATTGAGTCTCTCATTTGGAAGGTACGTGCTGTACACAGTATTGATCATGTCATGCAAATTAATTTCAACAATTTGGCTTGTATATGCAGCCGGTGGGAAAACGAAACCCGATTTACCATTTCTATGAGTCTGTCTCCACGAACTCACAAGGACAAGTCGGTAACTCTGGTGACAAACACTATAAATGCTACCATGGGAATCGCAAAGTTATCATGGTGACTTGCGCTATGAAATATAGCTTGAACAGTAAGCCGCCTCTCTTCCTGTTTAAGGACATTGTTTCTCAAAAATCAATTGTAGGTCTAGTAGGACATCTCAGAACCCATTTTCCGGCCCAGTATAGGCTCTACCTTATTCTGAAAGATCGTGCCAACGCCCCTACTGATGAAGAACTTGCAATTGCATCTGGAGAAAAGGTCTTGGATGCAGAGGTGGCCAATGCCTATCTTGGGCAGGTGGAGGTGGCTTCGGCAAACTTGCGATCCATGTTTGCAAAGCAGACACAAGAAAATGCGGTTCGTAAATTGTAGTCCCTCATTGATACCCTAGACTGACCGTATTACTAGGAAAAGGCATTCAATGTGGAGACTTTCAAGAGATACTTGGCGGAGTGGATTGTCGCCTGTGATCAGCCCTTCGAGGAGGTTGATAGGCCTGAGTTCCGCCGCCTTCTGGAGTATATATACATGGGCTCCAAGCCACTCGACATTCCACATCGGGGTGCTTTAAAGGATCGTATCATGAAGATGGGCAAGAGTACTGTTCAGGGTATACAAAAGATAGTCAAGGTATGAATGTCATCCTCATAAAAGCTACTATCGCCAATCCAATTTTTAGGACCTCAATGCGAATGTGAGCCTATCCCTCAATGCATGGACTTCAAGTAATGGCCATGCGTTCTTGGCCATCGTCATGCACTGGATTAATGATGACTGGAAGCTTGGTACGCCATTTTCTCATAATATTTGATACCTGTTTGCTCAAAAATTCCAGAGGAGCTACTTATTGACTTCCGTGAGCTGGTTGGGGAGCATTCAGGCGAGAATTTGGCCCATGCAGTCTACGACACTCTCAACACCTGTGGTCTCAAGGGTCGTGTAAGTCTTTCAGTTGTTCCTGGTTTCGGTACGCTAACACTGATTACCCATAGGTTGTTGCCATCAACGCGGACAACGCCTCAAACAACGACACCATGGTTGAACACCTGGAGATGTTGTTGCAGCGAGATTTTATTGAGTTTAGTCCCCCAGATGTCAGGATACGCTGCATGCCTCATACGGTCCATTTGGCAGCACTGGAGGTACTTCAACACTACGCTTATGATCTCCAATTTTTTAATCTAATCTACTTAGCTTTTGAAAGCGATCGGTGTGGTCAAAGACGACAAGAAGGACACTTATCAAGACTCCGTCACTGCCCCATTGAACAGGGCACATGACAACAATGCCGGTGGTGACCTCGAGGGGCTAGAAGAGAACATAGCGGATGCGGAGGCTCCCCTGGGTGAAGTCTTGACTGCAATACCCAAGGTTCGTGTCTGGACTTCATTTGTTGGACTCAGAGCTAATATGTGTTAACTTCAGCTCAGAAATATTATTCGAGCTGTGTGTTCAAGCCCTCAGCGACGGGAGGCATGGCTAGAGGAAGCCAATGCCTTTTTAGAGAAAACAGCTGCAGCATCCAATGTGGTCTCAGAACGTGCCGCTACCATGCTCATCCTTGACGTACAGACACGATGGTCCTCTACGCATCAGATGCTGCGTAAGGCTTTACCTATCAAGATGCTTTGACACAAAACTAATGCATTGTTAGGTCGGGCTATGGACTATTGTAGTGTCCTGGATGACTTTGTTGCCAAAAATAGGGATCTTCGCAAAAACGAGCTTCAAGACGAGGACTGGGAGGCCATAGCACTTGTTGCTCACTGGCTGAAGTCATTTCGATCTGCCACCACTCAAATGTCGACAACAAAGCGTCCAATGCTGTCTTGGATGCATGCCATATTCCGTGGATTACAGGACTGCCTACAGGACTCGATTCGCTCACTCCCAAGCAACACTCCCGTTCTTCTTCGCCAAGGCCTTCTCAATGCCCATCGGAAACTCAGTGACTACTATGGGAAATCTGATGAGTCGCCATATTATACTTGGGCCTCATGTATGTCTTGCATCCTATCATCATGATACACAACCTCGCTAACAACTCCATAAGTTCTTGATCCTCGAATATCATATAGTGGCCTTCTTGCAGACTGTGATGACGATTGGGATGCCCGTACCCACCTTGAAACAACCAAGGAACGCCTTCATACGCATTTTCATGCCAAGTATGACAAACCGCTCCCAACTCCCACGGCTCCTGTGGCATCAACTTCTACAATGAACCGGTCTCCTCACAGGGTCGATTTTACATCTCGCTACAGAAACCTTCCTCAGGCGTTCACAGACGAGGTTCAAGAATACTTCAAGCTCCCTCATGCGAATTTTGACTCTTGTGATCCGCTGCAATGGTGGGCTGGTTGCTCCTCACAGTTCCCTAACCTCTCTCATTTTGCAAGGGATATTCTTTCAATTCCTGGTGAGTGCACAACTTATTTCTTTTTGTTATTTGATCACTTGCTGATGTTTCCCACTTTCTCATTCATCTATGCAGGATCTGCTGTTGCTGTTGAATGGATCTTTTCGGGAAGTCGCGACACAATTTCTCTCCACCGCGCATGCCTCAACCCAGAGACAATCAGAACTTTGATGCTGGTCAAACAGCAGCTTCGGCTTGCTCGTACTGCTGTGTAAGGTGAGAGTCCATGAGACTTGCCTCTGCATTCGGAATGAGATGGTTCGGAGCGCCCGTGACTCCGATCCGAGTCATCCTTCCATTCCGAACTTCTGCTGCTTGCCTTTCAACTTCAGTTCATAAAGCGTTCAATACTAATCAAACTAACTGTTCCCTAGATGTGTCTTCTACCTTCCACTGTCTATGCGCCCATCGTCCCCCACTAAAAACCAACCACATCACCTCCCGCCTGCACCCCCTTGTTCCGGCCCTCGCTTTCTGTCTAGTTTGTCCCTTGTCCCTTGTTCGATCTCGACTCGCCTGCTTACCTCTCCCCATTGACAGATAGATTACCAGTACCAGCCAATGTATCTAGTTGGAGACTATCTGCTATAAAAATCCCAGAGAAGCCTCTTCGGAGGAAAGGATCTCATGGATACTTTTTCCCCTCTTTTCTCCCTATGTGACTCTCGAGTCCCTTTTCAAAGGTTTCGTTTCATCTCCCTGTGTGATCATGGATGTCGTGAAGGGCTACTCTGGTTATGGGTCCACACCACTCACCACCTCCATTTACCATTTCGACATGTTGCCTCCCGAGTTCGTAGGTATGTCTTCTTTTCCATTTTTTTTTTCGATCAATCTTTATTGTACTTACATCATTCAATCTCCAGGAACGGCGATGACAGCAGCACCAATAACAAGGGCATGACCGACGACATTGACGGGCTCACGTCCCCTACAACATGACAGCCCTCAAGGACACGCCCACCACAACCACCGGCACAGGCACCGGTACGCAGCCACCGATGCCCATGGGCCTCCGTCTCTGGACGCACAGCAATATGCGCTGGTCACAGCTGTCAGAGAAGGAGGTTGCATGGTGCATGCTGAGGCGGCGGCATAGTGCACGCTGGGGCAGTGGCAAGGCACGCGCTGAGGCACTGAGGCAGTGGCACGGCGCATGCTGAAGCAGCAGCATCTGCAGTCTATGAACACCGCACGGGAACGGAGGCATTACTGCGCTCCTCTGATTCGTGAGTGCTACATCTCCCGCTCCAGCTCTCCATTCACGTGTGGCTGTCACTGTCAGAACACAGTCTTGAATTACCTCAGATGCATATCCTGCCTACGTGGCAAGCGTCCTCCCAGGAAACAAGCTTCTCTCCACCCTATGAACAACAACAGGAGTGACTGGCTCCCGCCCCAATCTCTATGTAGGCACAGGCTTCACGCTGTGGCAACAGCAGCACCAGCGGCGGGGGCAATGGCAGCAGCAGCGGGCACGGCGGCAACAGCGGCAGCAGGAGCTGCAGGAACAGCTGTGGCGGCCACGGCAGCAGGGGCAGCGGGAGCAGGGAGCCTGCTACATGGCCCCTCCTACCCTTCTCTTCATCTTTCGGACTCACGCATGTGCACTCACTTGTTTTGTAGCTAGTTCAGTAGTTCTAGCATAATTTATATATATTTTTGAATGCTATGTTGACCTGTACAACCGTATACGGGCCGTCATACCTACCGTACCGTACCGGTGGGGAGACTCAGGTAGGGGGGTACGGGTGATATACGGTACGGCCCGGTGCTGTATGCTTACCAGGGGGTGTACGGCCGTAGCCGTATACGGTACGGTTGACATCCCTAACTACCGGTGCTTCAGATGACTTTTTTTGGAATGTGTGTCACGACGCTTTCCACCAGCCCAACCAGAAGATCATGTGATTCGACTCAAACCAGGCATGCCTGAGTTCATTAATGCCAAAGTGTACCCCCTCACGCAGATGGAGACCCAGGCGGAACAAGAATTCGTGACAAAAAATAAGGAACTAAGACACATCAAGGACAGCAAATCCAGATGGGGAGTTCCCTTTTTCTTCATCAAAAAAAGGGATGGAACATTGCACCCAATACAAGATTACCGAGAGGTGAACCAGTGGATGGAGCACGATGTGTACCCTATGCCCCACATCGAACAAATCCTAGAAGAACTTCACAGAAAGACTCTTTTTACTGCACTGGATGTGAGGGATGGGTACAATAATATTCGCGTGGCACCAGAAGACCGGTGGAAGGTGGCCTTTAAGACCCCTAGTGGACTTTACCAACCAACAGTCATGTTCTTCGGGATGACCAACGCACCAGCAACCTTTCAGAGGGCCATGGACTGAATACTAAAACCAGTGAAGGACAAATACCCAGGAAAGGTCTTTGTGTACATGGACGACATCCTGGTAGCCACTGCAGAAGACCTGACCTTACACCAACAAATTGTGACTGAAATACTGACCAGAATCAAGGAAGAAGACCTTTTCCTCAAGCTTAGTAAATGCCACTTTGAACAGCACGTGATTGACTATCTGGGGATAAGAATTGAAGGGGGAATTATCTGCATTGACCCCACCAAGCGCAATGGACTGGTGGACTGGCCAGAAGAGCCTCATGACCTCAAGCAAGTGCGTAGCACCCTGGGAGTCTATGGGTACCAGAGACCCTTTATCCCAGGATATGCCAGCATCGTGAGACCCATACAAGAGCTCACAAAAAAGGGGGTTCCCTTTGTCTGGACCAAAGCATGCATGGAAGCAGTATGGAAGCTGAAACAGATCATCACTAGCGATCCTGTACTGAAGCGACCGAACTATGACAAACCTTTCATTTTGGAAGTAGATGCCTCACAATACGCCTTAGGGGCCATCTTGTACCAACCGGACAGAAAAAGGCCACAAGCGGTGGGGTATTACTCCAAGGCCCTAAACCCCACGGAAAGAGGGTATGACGTGTATGATCGGGAACTACTGGCGCTAGTAAAGGGGCTGGAGCACTGGCAACACATCCTACTGGGGTCAAGACTCAAAACATGCGTCTACACGGACCACAAAAATCTTCAATACTATTGACAACCACAAAAACTCAACCGACAAGTCGCTTGATATATCCCACGATTGGCAGAATATAACTTCGCACTAATACACAAACCAGGAGCCACCAATCAGGCAGACCATCTCTTGCAGTGACCAGGATTATATGAAGGGGAGAATGACAACAAAAACATGGTTGTTCTACCGGACCATCTTTTCTGCTGCGCCCTATCCCTGATCGATCTTGAAAACAGTGTCTACACTGCCCAGCAGGGCTCCAAGGCACTGATGGAAGAATGGAAAGAAGCACACAAGATGGAGCACGGAAAAAGGGGATGGACGCGAGGAGGACAACCGGTAGTTCCCAACTGGCCCGAGCTGAGACGCGAACTATTGACAGCCTATCACAATCACACAACCATGGGGCATCGTGGGATCGCCAACACCATGAAGGTGATAGCCAGGGATTATTGGTGGCCAGGTCTGAGGGACTTTGTCACGGCATATGTGAAGGGATGCACCACTTGTCAAGCAACCAAACCAGGGACTAACAGGCCACGCATCCCCCCTTTTCCTATCACGACACGAGAAAAGAGTACTCCCTTTGCAACCATTGCCCTGGACTTGATCACAGACCTTCCCCCATCAGAAGGATATGATTTAGTGTTGCGGCGGCTCCACTAGCCGAGCCGAGCCGTAGCCGAGCCGCCATTAGCCGACACTGTCGGCGAGCCGAGCCGAGTCGAGCCGGTTCACTGACCAAGCCGAGCCGTGCTGAGCCAAGCTGGTCAGCTCGAAGCCAGCTCTGACGCTACACACCGGCGGCGCCGTGGCGACACCACACCGGTTCAGGTTGAAGCCTTTATTTTTACTACACTGCGGTTCATGTACACCATGCTATATTGTACATCCTGTACTATTTGAGTAGAAAGAGAAAAAATGAATATTGTATTGTTGCTGTCGTCACTGCCGCCCCCGCTTTGCGCTACCGCTGCCGTTGCTGTTCCTGCATTGCCGCCGCTGCCACTCCTGCTGATGCCGCCGCTGGTGCCGGTGCCGCCGTGCTGGTGCTAGCTGCTGCACCTGCTGGTGCCGCCACCGTCGTGCCCGATGGTGCCGCTGCTGATGTTGGTGCTGCCGTCACGCTGGTGCCGCACATGCTGCTGCTCCTGTCAGTGCCGCCGCTGGTGCCGCCGGTGCTGCTGGTGTGCTGGTGCTGGTGCAGCTGATGCTGCCGCCTACGCTAGCGTTGTCGTGTTGAGGTGTGAGCCGCTGTCGCCA
>QLOS01001153.1:0-14078 GCA_003313725.1 Russula sp. MG48 | reverse complement strand
TCCCCGCGCTGCTTCTGGAGATTACATGATTTGCGCGAGCGCGCGCAGGGCGGGAACGTATTCGGGACGAGGAACATGTGTGGCCGTGTGCGTGTGGCTACTGCGTGAGCACTCGACCATTAGACTCTGCGCAAATGGGCTCCACGATGTTCCATCAGTGACGGGATTGGGTAGAAGCACCAGCACCAGCACAGCGCAGAGTCCGATAGAAGTCACGCACTGATACCTACCTCTGCCGTTGCTTCACTTCACAGTCATCGACTCGGACGAGGCCCTCGGGCCGGTAGACGGAGAGCGCGCCCTGCAACATGTCGACGGCCGGGAGAGGGTTTAGGGCCCGTTCGGCGATAGTGCTAGCGCTGGCAGGCTCCGCGAAAATGTACGATTATGGTAACAGACTCCTGAGCACTGCTACCATTATCGCGGGGCCTGCCAGTGCTAGCACTGCAGCCGAACGGGCACTTACTAGTAACCTCCAGTAGTACGGGCTTATTTAGTAGAAGGTTCGCTGTGCAACGGTCACCTATCTTACTACGATACGTACCGTACTGGTGATAATGTTGATGATGGTACATGCACAGATGCCGACCGATGCCATTGCCCCGCAGATGTGCACGAGGTGCTCGAAACAGCGGAGGAAGATGGCAATCACGCGCCGCAGGGTGTCAACGACGTGTAATCCGTTCTTATTCGCTACTCACATGAGGAGCGCTGCAGTTGGAGACAGGGCCTGATGCTTAGGAGGCGCGGGCGGATGGAGTAGACGGACGCAGGGAAAAAGGGCGCTAGTACAGTACTGCGATGAGCGAGCCGGTCACTCAATAACCTCCGGTTGGTGGCGCGTCCATTTATTGCGGCCCCGGCCCGGGATAAGTAGTAGTGCTGTACAGTACATTCAGTCTTTTATAGTACGGCTGGCTTGCCGCTGGCTAAGCAATAAACCTTGCTCTTTATTACTTCAAGTTCCACCTCCCCCCATCACCATCACTGTCACCATCACTGTCAAACCCTCTCCCTCTTGTCTCGCTTCTCGCCCCCCTTTCTCCACGTCTTCTTGATGCTAGTAGCCGCATCTACAACCTCATCACAGTACCCTTTTATTGGGTTCTAAATAAACGGAGGGCGCAGAAAAGCGTGAATAGGCAATCCTAGGGTGTGGGACGACTCGGCATTAACTCTTGGCCATGCTGCCAGATGGCCATTTACTAGAAGTCGATGCTGAAGCCGCAAGGCCGGTAGACCAATACTTGCCCACTGGCAGCGCCCTCATCACAACATCCCACTTGGTACATCAATCAAGAAGTCAGCCAAACTTCTTGACTATAGTTGTAGATTCGCACCATCCGTCGAGTTACGTATGTGCACTGCTTCTATAGGGCGTCGAGCTGACCTATATATTATGTAGGCCCTGGCCTTTGCATGAGTACATTTAACCACTCTCTATCGACGTCACGGTAGCATCACCAAGATGGTCAACTGGAATGATCCCTCCGTCCTCTTCAATGACTATCGTGCGTTTCTTGGTCACCGTATTGACTTGATGTTGGCCTGACAATCATATAGTCGCTATGATCAAGCTCGATCATGCCATTGCTGGTATTTACATGTGCGCTCACTCTCGTACTCAGGAAAGCGAGCATAGATGTGAACTAATAACGTCAGTTGGGAGACTGTGTTTACTGCGGGGTTTGAGCTGGACGTCCTAAGAGGAAAACGACCGTACAGATGGACAATATGGGTAAGTTGGCGTAACTATGGATCTATCAGCACCGCCCAAATCGAAGTAGCTATACCTCGGGACCCGCTACTGTGGTCTACTTGTCTTCATCCTAGTCCTTGTTGGTGAGGACGGTGGTAAAGTTTCCTGTCAGGTGAGACTTGTATGTTACTGGACTTAGAGGAGGTTATTGTTAACTTGCACCTTGTCGCAGCCATTTGTGAACGCGAACGCTGTGAGAGTGTCTTGCTCAATCACCTATTTTCTACTTTTGTTGAATGGGAGTTGCCCTCCGCAGATAATGATATCCGCCAGTTGGACATTCGCATCTCTTATTATCGTTCTCCGCGTGCAAGTCATCCCTGTGACTCTGATCATTTTACCGTCTTCATCATGCCGTTTTTCTTCCAGAATAGCAATATGGAATCGCCAACGAATTGTCTCATTTCTTTCTGTTTCTGTATGGTTAGCTGGCATTGCAACCTTGATATACAGTACGTCTTGTATCCCCAACTGTGTACCTCATGTTCTCATCTCCCATGCTTGTGTCTACGAAGGTTTGGCCACGGTACGGGATTTTTGGGCGACTCCTCCCTCCCTTTAGAGTTTCTGGACTCACCCGCACGCAATAAAAGGTGAATGCGTTCCATAACCCAAATCAGGACACGTGCGCCGTCGTGGGTTTCCACAAGTCCCTGTCTGCTGCTATCGTCGCTCTAGTGGTCGACACAGTGCTCCTCATGAGTATGCTAATTGGACTCTTGCGGTATGCGCATAGAAGTTCAACTGGTATCTGGTATCTCCTTTACCAGCAGGTGATGCGCTGCCTTCTCTCTTCCACTGGTTGCTGATATCCTTCAAGTGCATCATCTGGATAGCCCTGGCGAGTATTGCGGAGGTGCCAGCTGTAGTGGGTGTATTTCTGTCTCTTGGTAGTACTGTGTTAACCTTTTTCAGGTCTTCCTAACTCTCAATTTGAACGGTGCGTCTGGAATTCGCACATGCAAGAATTAGGCTGAATGTTCTCTCTCCCCTTTTAGACGCATGGAATGAAGTATGATTCATCATTCTATCGTTCCCTTCCATCAGCGGCTGATGCAGTTGTCATGCCAGATGTTCGTTCACTCAGGGAGTAAGCGATTTCAAAACTTCATCGAAAGACCACCTAGCTTAAGGTTTCTTATACTCTCCTTGCAGTCGCAATTTTGTTGGTCTTTAGTTTCCCTTCCTTGCAGTCAATAGTAATGATTTGCCCGTAGGTCCATCGGCGCAGCTCGCTTGTACCGTTCTCTATGCCAACACGGATCCCTCACCGAATATATGTACGTCCAGCTCGTCCCTACAATGGCCCCAGAGTCGTTCCTCAACTGACATTTTAAAGGACATCTGAGCTGCCCCACGTCTCTCCAGGGATACCCATCTCCAATGCGCAGTATAGAGCAGGCAATGTCCATAGCTCGATCCACTTTGCGGCCGCCACAGAGTCAAACGGTACTGGGTTGACTTCTGAGGCACTAGGTTTCATTCCGAAAGATCCTGTACAGTTGAGGTTCGCTTTAGGCGCATCGAACCCCCGACACGAGGACATCGAATACAAGGTCGAGTCGGAGACCGCTTAGTTCATTTGGATGGAGACCACCACGGTTCCCCACCTTTTTCTTGTCCAGACCGACAAGCGCCGCTAAAACGTCCAGCTGGAGAGGAGCCGTTCGTCGGCCTGACTTACTGAATTGATGTGAGAATTATCGCTACCCTCTTCCCTTTCGGCTTGTCTACCCATGACATAACTTGTTCTTGTTTTCCGAGTCATATGCCCTCAAATTGTAGAATTTTTACTGTCGTCTCGTTGGCCTCACCACACCCAACTCAAATTTCTTCAGCACATCAGCAATTTAAAATTGTGGAATGTCTGAATGTGTCTGAATCAGACCAACCAGACAAATTAGAATATTTCGGACACCTCAGATGCTAAGGCAGAGTTTGACGCAACAGACACACGCCAGACTGGGTTTAGACGGCTTTCAGAGTGACTCAGAAAGGCCTGTGCCAGTGGCAGTTAGAATTACATTGCTGCAAGCAAGGTCTCTCTTTGTCGACCATTTTTCCTTTTGCGGTTAAACCATGGTGACGCCATCACGTGTCGTATGGCAGCGTGACTGTGCCATCGGTACTAGAGGATCCGGTAGTCTGGCGGACGAAACCGGTTGATCGTCTGTTGGCGTCGTCCGATCGAATCGAAGCCTCCGAAGTTCACCCTTTGTAGCAAGGACCGCCTCAGAAATTTTCTGATTTGCTGATGGTGATGATTTACCCCTCCCTCCATCACCATCACGGTATTACCATCATATCCTCACCCTCTTGTCTCGCTTCTGGCCCCCTTTTACTCCACCTTTTCTTGGTGCTAGTGACCACGGCACTCTCAGAAAACGTGGCGTGTGATGCAACTCCGCACCATGGACCCCTCTGGCCTTGAAAGCAACTTGTCCGGCATCTACAGCCTGAGCCTCATTACGGTACTCTTTTATTGGGTTCTAAATAAACGAAGGGCGCGGAAAAAGCATGAATAAGCAATCCTTGGCTGTCGGACGATACAACCCCTGGCCAAGTCGCCGGATGGGCATTTATGCGAAGTTGATCTTGAAGCCGCAAGGCCGGTAGGCCGCTTTACCAGCGCCCTCATCACAACATCCAATTTAGAACATCCATCAAGAAGTCAGTCACACTTCTTGTAGATTCGCGCCGTCAGTCGAGATACGTCTGTGCACCGCTTCTACACGAGCTGACCTATATATTGTGTAGGCCCGGGCCTTTGCATGGGTGCATCTAACCACTCTCTATCGACGTAGCTCACCAAGATGGTCAATTGGAATGATCCCTCCATCCTCTCTAAAGACTACCGTCCGTTCCTGGTTATCGTATTGACTTGATGTCGTCCTGACAATTATATAGTCGCTCTGGTCAAGCTCGATCATGTCATTGTTGGTATCTACATGTGCGCTCACTCTCGTAACGAGGAAAGCGCATATCAATGTGAACTAACAACATCAGTTGGGAAATCGTGTTTACTGCAGGGTTTGAGCTGGACGTCCTAAGAGGAAAACGACCCTACAGATGGACCATATGGGTAAGTCATCGTGACTATGGATTTATCACCGCAGCCCAAATCGAAGTAGCTATACCTTGGAACCCGCTACGCTGCTCTACTTACCATCATCCTAACCCTTGTTGGTGAGGACGGTGGCAAGTTTTCCTGTCAGGTGAGACTTGCACGTTCCTGAGTTTCTGGAGGCTATTACGAATGTGCTAACTTGCACCTTGTCGCAGCCATTTGCGATCGCAAACGTTGTGAGAGTGTCTTTACTCAATCACCTATATTTCTACTCTTGAACGCGATGTCAACCTCCGCAGGCTTTGGCGTACGCCAGTTGGGTATTCGCCTCTCTTACCATAGTTCTCCGCGTGCAAGTCATCTCTGCGACTCTTAACATTTTGCCGTCTTCATCATGTCATTTTTCTTCCAGAATAGCAATATGGAATCGCCAACGAATTGTCTCATTTCTCTCTGTTTCTGTATGGTTAGCTGGCATTTCAACCTTGTTACACAGTACGTTTCGTATCCTCAACTCTGTGTCCCATGTTCTCATTTCCTATGCTTGTGTCTGCGAAGGTTTGACCACGGTGAGGCATTTTTGGGCGACTCCTCCCTCCCTTTAGAGTTTCTGGACTCACGCGCACAAAATAAAAGGTAGAAGCGTTGTCTAACCATCAGGACACGTGCACCGTCGTGGGTATCCACAAGACCCTGTCTGGTGCTGTCGCCGTACTAGTGGTCGACGTAGTGCTCCTCATGAACATGCTAATCGGACTCTTGTGGTATGCGCACAGGAGTTCAACTGGTATATGGTATCTCCTTTACCAACAGGTGATGCTCTACCTTTTCTCTTCCACTGGTTGCTGATATCCTTCAAGTGCATCATTTGGATAGCTCTGGCAAGTATTGCGGAGGTGCCAGTTGTAGTGGGTGTGTTTCTATTTCTTGATACTACTGTGTCAACTCTTTTCAGGTCTTCCTAATTCTCAATTTGAATGGTGCGTCTGGAATTCACATGTGCAAGAATTAAGCTGAGCATTCTCTCTATCCTGATAGACGCTTGGAATGAAGTATGATTCATCATTCTATTGTTCCCTTTTATCAACGGCTGATGCAGCTGTCATCCCAGATGTTCGCTCGCTTAGCTCGTAAGCGCGATTTCAAAACTTTCATTAAAAGGCCACCTAGCTTAAGGATTCTTGTGCTCTCCTTCCAGTCACAATCTTGTTCGTCTTTAGTTTCCCTTCCTTGCAGTCAATAGTAATGACTTGCCCGTAGGTCCCTCGGCGCAGCTCGCTTGTATCGTTCTCTATGCCAACACGGATCCCTCACCGAATACATGTACGTCCAGCCTGTCCCTACAATGACCCCAGAGTTGTTCTTCAAGTGTCATTCGTTTCTTTTTAAAGGACATCTGAGCTGCCCCACTTCTCGCCAGGGAGACCTATCTCCAATGCGCAGTATGGAGCAGGCAATCCTGGCAATGTCCATAGCTCAATCCACTTTGTGGCCGCCACCGAGTCGAACAATACTGTGTCGACTTCTGAGGCACCAGTTTTCATTCCAAAAGACATCGTACAATTGAGGTTCGATCCAGGAGCATCGAACCCCAGGCTTGTGCATGATAAGTCAGAAGGCAAGGTCGGATATGACTTGAAGACAGCTTAGTTCATTGGAATAGTGACCAGCCTTTTCCCATCTTTTCCTTACCCAGACGCCAGAAGCGCCACAGAAACATCCAGGCGGCGAGGAACCGTTCGTCAACTTGGCTTATTGAATCGACGTTACTTTCTTCCCCCTTGATTTATCTGACCGTGACGTAACTTGTTATTTTGGGCCCTCAAGCTCAAGTTGTAGAATTGTTTTGTAGTCTAGTTATACTATTACTGTCGCCAACATAAATAAGGCACGACCCACCTCGTAGCATCGGCCAGGTTCAAGTCTAATTTGCAGGACACGCCCTCTGCAACAAGCCACACCCATCTCATGTGCCGCTGTATTCTGTTGGCATAGCACGCTATTTTTGGTCTCGTCAGTTCGATCGAGGGCCGAGTGTCACTATCGTCTCGCCGGTGCTTGTCCTCTCGCCACGTAGTCACACAGACATACAACGTACACTCATCTTCGTCATCAGTTCTCTACCACGCTCTTCTATGCCAATTTCTGGTGTCCTACTGCCCAACCGACCTCGGAAGGCTCAAAGTCGCTCCACACAGGCATTATTGTATCTACCGCGCAGCTGTAGCCAGTCTGCCGCCACTTTCCGTTGTGTCTTCGCCCACTAATGACCCGCAAATGGTATGAGAGACCAAATAGTCCTCCACCCCGACCAAGCAGCTTTCCAACGACCGTCTGTCGCACGCACGCACTTCCCCGTCTACTGTCTAGAGCGCGACTTCCACCACAACCACCGGTAGGATTCATAGTACTGACTCTCGTTAAAATCGATTAACTATTTGTTCTTCGCTGAGGCACCTTCCAGCGATCTGCCGGGGCTCGAGTCTGAGCCGGGCGTCTTCGCAGGGTGGTGGGCGATTCCCATGGCCGAGTTCGTCAGGGATAAACGTAGTCATCGGCAATCGAGCGCACCTGGGCAAGGGCAACATATCTGTGGAGTGGGGCAGTTCTTCACGGAGGGGACTGTGATGCTACTGGTCATTTCGGAGCAGCAGACGCGGCGCGAGGTGATCAGGCTACTTCCGCGTATCCTCGTCGGCGAGCCGTACGTTGCCACGGATTGAGGATTGCGACTTGCGCTCGGCACGGCCGCGGCGCCTTGTCACGAGCGAGTCCCAGATACGGAATGTATCCATGCAAGTGTGTCGCAAACTCAGCCGTTTCTGACGGATGTGGAACAGGGGAAGCTTGGTGTGGATGATTGGCAGCAGCATGAAAGAGCCGAGCCTGAGGCCTGAGGACCAGGGTGAGGTGTTACGGCCCGTGAACGGAGAGCGCGGTGCCAGTGTAGAAAATTGGATGGTCGGCCTTGTGCAAATGGTCGACGAATGTTTGTCTCATGCTTGGGTATGTATTTCTCATGGCGAATAATTTCCCACTCCAATATGTGTTCACTATGAGGGATGTGTGATTGAAATATTTTTCTGTAGTAAGCGCACTCAGGCTCTTGACGCGTTCTGGTCAGTAGCGAGCGGAAAATCGGGATCGGTTTCGCCGGACCTACAGACTACAGTAGTAAAGGACCAGGATAACCTCTTGAAGACGGGTTTTCGCCTGATAATTTACTCTCGTTTTTCTGTATTTAAGCACATTCGTTCTCATCCATTCCGAGTCGCTTATATCATATTTACGTTATTTGCCAAAATCGTAAATACGGAGGAAGTTATGGCAGCTATGAGGGGCATGGAGGGTGCTATCTGCAGTTGACAAATGAAGAGACAGTAGAGTTCTTAGTACAGGTGGGCATGGGGGAGCAGTGGGATAAAATGGGAATTAAATTTGACCCTATGGGTCGAAGGTGTCCTCTCCGGGCCGGAAGCCTGGGCATGCCTTGCCTTTGTGTCCTCGAGAAATGCTAGGAGCGCCACCCCACCTTCCCTGGTGCCGAAGAGGGTTGATAGAGAGGGGTCAGCAATGATGTGAGATAGGTGTGGACCGTGCTTGGCTGAAGCGTGGGCAGTGTTGGACGACGTGGGATACCGTTTGTATGGATTGATGCCACATTCAGGGCAATGAGCGGGTTAATCAGGTAGAAAACGTGTAGGAGCCAATGAAGGTGTGGATTGTGATGAGCCGGATCATGGTGGATGATGCATTTCCATGTGACCTTGATACCATCCAATCGTTGGTCTCGGTGCGAAGATCTTGTTGCTCACTCGGTAAAGTAGCTCGCAGGAAAATGACCCGCATTATACGTAATCAAGGCTCTCTGAAATTTATCAGTTCTTCTGTCAGTCAGAACCGCATATTGCTCCGGACAGTTGCATGACTGGTAAATGAAACCTGCTAAAAGGTGTACAAGCGACGCAACATGAGAAGAGCACAATATCCAGGTTCAGGTAGCGATACCTGGGATTCCACCGTCACGGTATTGTGCCAATTCATTGTTTTATGAAGGCCACAGCATTCAAACAGCAACCCACGACAATGTCCACGCTGTCCCCTGTGTTCAATCAGTCGCTTGCGCATTAACCGATGATGTCGAACATGTCTAATTAATGAAGACGGGATAAAAGTCATGCAGACACACATGTAAAAGATGGGCATAAGATACACTCGAACATCGCGGCGTTAAATCTGCCTCACCGGATGCTATGCAGGAACTATTGGGATTCCTCTACAGTTTCTAATGTCTGCAACTACTCTCTGGTATTACTTCCGGAGTAGAAGATGCGCGCGTTCGTTGCATCAAATGAGTTGACATGTCATCACGAGTAGAATTACGGACGCCAATGTGTGGGTGAGAGTATACGTCGTCTGAACGTTTCCTTCGCTTAGCCTGTTGCAACCCATAGACAAGTATATGGACGAGACGCACCTCTGGTGGGCCTGTTAGAGTCCGTGTCTATCTGAACCCTGCCTGTATGCTCTCCGTGCTGCTTCTGGAGATTACATTATTTGCACAAGCGCATGAAGCGCAGGAAACGTATTCAGGATGAGGAACATGTATGGCCATGTGCGTGAGCACCCGGCCATTAAACTCTGCGCAAACAGGCTCCACGATGTTCCATCAGCGACGGGATTGGGGGAAAGCACCAGGAGAGCGCAGAGCCCGATAGAGCTCACGCACCGATACCCACCTCTTCACAGTTGTCCACAAGGCCCTCGGGCGGGTGGGCGCGCCCTTTGCACTCCGAGTAACGTACACTTTGGAGCGCCCGGGCCGCCCCGGCGTACCACTGATCCGAGCCAATTTCATCTGCTTCGGGCCAGGGCCGCCACGAAGTTGTCAGTGCGCAAGTCTCCTCCTGCCAGTGGTCAGAATCCTCTCAGCCCGGCCGGTTCTGAGTACTCCTGCTTAACCACCCCCTTCGCGCCTCGTTTACGTGTTAATCCCTTAATTTAAGAATTTTGACCCGCTTCACTTCGAATCACTTGGACCACCGGTCCTTCCCTCACCGTGTTACCGCTACGAGTCTCTACATTCTCTTATTCTAGTTTCGCTCTAACCCACAGATCGTCAGCCCTTCATACCTCCTCCTTGCCATGCGGCCAAGTAGCAATCCTCATTTGGAGTCATTCCCTTCTGACATCGCTCCGCCCTCCACAGCGTCCGGACATCCGTAGCTTCAAGTTCTACTATTTCGTTTCATTCTATACGCACGCACAGGTGTATAGACCTCAGAAAGGCCTCCTCGAAGGATGCATCCATCTGGAACAACTTTTCATCCCCTTTCCTCTGCGTGAACTTCTCCTTGTTTTGATTCCTCTGCTCCTTTCCTCTCGATGCCTAACTGAGCCACCGTGCCGTGAAGCGTCTTGAAATCTTCGCATCAGGAAGCTCGTTTCTTCTCCGCTCTCGAATCTCTCTCGAATCTTGATCGTCGATGCCGCTGACTCGCTCTTGTCTTGACGGTCGTCTTCCCTTCTCTCTGTCATCCTTTTCTTTAAACCTCTCGAATTCACCTGCGTGCCATCTCGCGCGCTACACTGAGGTCCCTGCCATGCACTTTGGCGGCCGTCCTCCGAACCTCATCCTTCGCCCTTTGTACAGTACAAGAGACCAATGCTTGAATCAGAACCAGAGCAGACGCTAACGGCAACTGCAATCTCAATTCCACCACGGCCAGGGGGGACCATGACTCGCGGGAACGGCTGTGCACTTATGGACGCCCAGGCCTCTTGCATGGCTTCCTAACGTCAGGGTTGGCGGGTGGACTCATCATCATGGCATGATGGCTCCTCAGGAACGGGTAATGGTCCTGAGAGTTGGAATGCCAGCCATATGGGGAGTCGTAGCTGTCCATCATCACGAGGCGTGAACTCTGCTAATATGTCTTCGATATTGCATCAGAGGAGCGATAGTCGAGGGCACTGAGAAGACGAAGGTGAGGGGTAGAGTTTGCCATAGCTCGACAAGGCCATTTTGGTCTCACTTAGTGCGCCGGCTAGAATCACGTCCATTGTAACAAGATTACGGCAGGAGTCTTCAAGTTCAACGATCAAGCTAGAAAAGGTATAGACCCAACAGGCCTTAGGGGTCCCCTACTGAGCTAGTTCTAGCATGATCTAGTGAAGAAACGTACCTGCACCCTCGGCCTTGGGGAGAGTCATCCTCAAGTGTTCGTTCGTGTTCCTTTCCTTCACCTTCGCAACCGGGCTTTTCTGCTACGACGCTTACATATGTTGCATGAAACTTGTTGACCATGTTTAGAAGCGTGCATTCGCTTCTTCATTACGGCAACGAGGACGTGAAACAGTGTCGAGCTGCGTATATAGTCTATGACAGTCCTCAGATGAGGTGACTTCATCTCTTCTGTGCTCAAAACGCGGAACTATCGTTACGCCTTTGCACAGCGATAAGAGCATAGCTGGACCAGTGACTCCGCCGGCCAACAGGCCAGCTTGTTTGCCTCACTGGCAGCCGTGCACCACCTCCCATAGTCCGGAATCCCCTTCATGAGCTGACCTGCTGCCCTTCAGCACCTCATACGGCAAATTCCATCACGAGACTCTGTCGATCCCCTGCTCTAATCTCCGATGCAGTGCGACGGCTCGTGCTTGCTCCGCGGGACTCACGCGTCTCCGGTGGTGATACTCAACGCGGAGAACATGGGGACCATATTTTGCATATCATGATGTAAGTTGGGCACGCCCACTGCGATCGGAATGAGCGCTTCGGAACACCCTTGACACCGATCTGAGCCAATCTTATCTGCTTGCATCGCTCTCTCGGCAAATCGTCAACGCGCCAATCGTCTCCCCCTTGAAGCCCCATCTGGACCCTCTCCTGCTTGGCCGACATCGGATTCATTCCTCCAGCACTCCCTTTCCCTGCCCTGTTTCATGTTTCAATTGCTCAATTTGAAGACTCGATCTACTTTAAACGGCCTACCCGTCCTCCTCGCCTCGTTACTGACACTCCTCTTATTCTGCTTTCATTCTAACTCGGTATATGACAGACACCACTCGTTCTGTAGCCCTCTCTCTTCATCACCACTAACACCCCTCGCCGCACGGGCAAGGTCCCCGGCTGTGATTATCGCTTTGCATTTCTAAACTTACTGCTTGCTGCTGACAGATAGATAAAATAGAGTGCTGATTGATTATCCGAGTCAGAGACGCACCGTGACACACCTATATATAAAGTTATAAACACTCAAAAGGCCTCCTAGAAGGCCAGCTCTCTTCTAGAGCAATTAGTTCTCTTCTTGCTTCCTGCGTGAACCTTTCTAAGTCACCTCTCTTCATCTAGTCTCTCGACACCGAACCGAGCCACTGCACCACCACGCATCTTGAAACTTCTCGTTGGGACGCTGGAAACTTGCTCGTCGACGCGGCCGGCTCGCCCTTGTCTCAGCAGCTGTGTCTTCCCCTTCTTTCCGTTGTCAAGCCGGATTCAGTCGTCCATTGGATGACGTTCCTGTAAATTATCACTCCTCACAGGGCCCACGCACGGAATGACCGTCTTTGTGAGAGACGGAGCCCCTATCACAGATTCAGGTCAGGGGAATATCATCGAGATCATGAAGACTGCTTCGTCAGTCTCGGATTATTCCTTTCTTCACCAAGGCAGAGGTCACATGATGAAGAAGTCACGGGACAAGCACGTGTTGGGGTAACCTGACGACTCCTTGGGGGTGCACGACCCCACTCTCTACCGTGGGTGGCAACCGTGCAAATCCTCTTGCGTGTAGCTTCATCAAACAAATGTGGGTGGAACAATGGCCTCATAGTGTATACATCTCAACTTCTTCCGAGCCCTAGCTAAGGTACGGGAAATTTGCGCAGGAGAAAAACATGCTGGTGCTTGCAGTGCTATGATACCCATACTGCTTCCAAAGATGCGTAGGTCAATTTCTTATAGATCACTTTTAATGTTTTGCTAGGCGAGAGTTCCCCAGCCCACGCCGTGACCCATCGTTCCCCGCCCATCCGGCACCCACGTAATGACGGGGCATCTCATGTTTCACCCGTAGCAGGATGGCCACGGTCAAACACCCACCTGGTGGAACCCGGCGTCTTCTCCAATAGCCAATTTCGCACCAATTTCCTTCTCATTCAAGTCTTCCCGTGGATTGTGGTTCAGTCTTTTCAACGGCAACGTGCGCCAGCTTACCTGAAGCGGTGCGGATCCAGCGAGAGATGGCGGGCACACGGACCTGCAGTCCATGAGGGTGATCTCGAAGGCATCCCAGTGCCCATCCCAATGCCCAGGAAGTGCAGTTGAAACCTCAGTGATGTCGATTATCCTCGGACGCAGTCTGCACTCTCGCCTCAGCGTCTCTTCTCAGGCCTCCGTGTCTCGCAATGCTATCGCGTAGTTGTGCTCACATTATCATATCGTGGTATTGGTCTCGTATATCATGTGTATGTACAAGAAATAAATAAAAATGTTTTTATTTTCAACCCTATTGATGCATGCATGATTGAGGGAAAATATGATCATATGCTGCCATTATGATAGAGACTGTCTAATTATGATCATGCTCAGTTGTGTCGGAGCAAAATCGATCCTAACAAGGGTCATGCGGCTACCGGAAGGATCCGGCATGATGGATTATGCCCAATTCAGTATTCTTTTTGCAATTTATCTGATGACCGGCGTGGCGCGCACATGGTCCTAGCCTTGCCGGGCCGCTGGCCAAACAATGACAGTTCCACACCCTCCAACTCCCGCGCGCACGGGGCTCCTTGAACCGCTACCACCACCATGGTACGGATTCCCACGGTATCAGCTGGGGCAAGGATTGATGAGGAACGTCCTCACCATCGAAACACCATCGGCCCCCCCCACGAGTCATACCAACTCACACCGTCCCATCATGGACACCCGCCCACCGGCGACAATCTTAACTATTATATACCATACAACCCATGTACCTTACCAACCCCCCCGTGAAATACAGACTAGTAAACCTCCACGACCGCATCCCCCCAAACCTACTGACCCACCAACGGCACCAACTACTTAACGCCCCACCACCACAACCGCTGACCCTGCCAGAACAACCAAATCCTAATCCACCACAATGCCACCAAGGTATCTGACAAGACCAGCGATGAAAGGACCACCCACGCAAGCGCATCGACAAAGGCGGCTGAGCCTGAATGCCCTCTATTGTTCAATGCCACACACGCACACGCACCCGT
>QLOS01001152.1:2655-15684 GCA_003313725.1 Russula sp. MG48 | reverse complement strand
CAAGTCCCAGAGACTGCGTAATGGCTGGGTCAGTGCGCAAAGGCAGCGCGATCGTAACAAGGATGCACCAACAACCAACCCTACTCCAGACCCCCACGCCCTACACCCACAACTGTGCACATTGCCGAAATTGAAGCAAACCCTGTGCCCCAAGGACACGACGTCATCTTCAAAGCTATTCAAGGGATGTCAGCAGACGAATGAACAAAACTAATGGATGACTTAATCCTTTCTGAAGAAACTGATTCAAGTTTTTGAAAGGCTCGACCCGAGCAGCCTGGGTACGAGCCTTGCATCTTAACCGCATGTATGTTAGTATAAAGAATAGCTTGAATATACCAATCTCCTTTACTCATGCACACGGAATGGCTGCAGGAAGAGTGCTGGTGGATAGCGGCGCAACAGAAAACTTTGTGGACTACTGAACGGTAGTGCAATGGCGACTGGCAACAAGGAAATTGAACATTCCACAACTGGTAGTAAATGTTGACGGAACGCCGAACCAAGCAGGTCAGATTGAAGAAGCATGCGTGCTCCGTGTGCGGCATGGAAATGAGGCTAAGCTACAAAAGTTCTATATTACAAACCTTGGCAACGATCGCATCCTGTTGGGATACCCATGGCTCAGAGAATTTGAACCAGAAATCTTGTGGAAACAAGGAACGGTGAAGGGAGGTGTATTCTTGGAAACAGTACCCATGGCATGGCAACAATGGTGTGAGGAGCGACGACAACTTGCGATCAAGCGCACAAACTTTGCACAAGAATGGGCGATTGAAGCAAATAAAAACAAACAAAAGAAAGACACTCCCACGCTCCCAGAAAAGTACCAATGACACACAATTGTTTTCTCAGAAGAAGCCGCAAAAAGATTCCCACCATCACGACCCGAAGACCACACAATCAAACTAAAACCAGGCGCACCCGCTACCATCAATTGTAAAATATATCCCCTTTCAAAAATGGAACTGGAAGCAATGCAAAAATTCCTGAGTGATAACAAGGAGTTAGGTTATATTGAGGAAGGAGATTCCCCTTGGTCAACGCCCTGGTTTTTTACGCACAAGAAAGATGGAACATTACGGCCCCTACAAGACTACAGAGAAGTAAACAAATGGACAATACGCGACGTATACCCAATACCACAAATTGAACAAATCCTAGAGGAACTAGAAGGAAAAGAGCTGTTTACAGCCCTGGACATCCATTGGGGGTACCACAACATACAAATCAAAAAGGAAGATCGATGGAAAGCCGCGTTCAAAATGCCCTATGGCCTCTACCTCCCAAATGTAATGTTTTTCGGCCTAACAAATTTGCCCGCGACCTTCCAGTGACTCATGGATTGCATTTTTGCCCCTCTAAAAAGATGATACCCAGGGCTCCTATTCATATACATGGATGATATACTGATTGCAACACCCAACGATCACGCACTACATGAGGAAGTAGTGCACGCGGTACTTGACCTCTTGAAGCAAGAATCCCTATTCCTGAAACTCTCTAAATGCCAATTCGAACAAAAGACAATCAACTATCTAGGGATTGTAGTAGAGCACGGCATGATCCGGATTGACCCAACAAAACAAGACAGCTTAGTGGCCTGGCCGCGCTGGCTGAGCTCCGTGAAGCAAGTCCACTCGACACTGGGGGTATTCGGGTATCATCGCGCATTCATCCCAGGATACACACACATCACCTGACCAATCGATTCACTACTCAGAAAAGATACACCATTTGAGTGGACAGATGAGTGCACAGAAGCAATGGAAAGACTCATCCTTGCAGTGACAAACAACCCAGTACTACAGCGACCAGACTACGACCGCCCATTCTTCCTTGAAGTTGACGCATCCCAATTTGCGACCGGGGCGATCCTAGCACAGAAAGATGACCGGGGACGCCTACGCCCAGTAGGCAACCTATCACACTCATTCACACCCGCAGAATGGAACTACGATATCCATGACCGAGAACTTCTGGCCGTGGTCCGCAGGCTATGAGGATGGAGACACATCCTACTTTCCTCACAACACCCCATCACTGTCTACACTGACCATGCTAATTTACAGTATTACTGCCACCCACAATGCATCAACAGGTGTGTGGCGTGATACCTAGGCAACCTGGCCGACTACAACTTCATACTGGTACACAAACTGGGGAAAAATAACCACGCTGATCATCTTTTGAGGCGACCCGACTACAACACTGGTGCAGATGACAACACTGACATCACGGTCCTTCCAGACCACTTATTTGCTCGCACAACCAAGATCATCGATCTCGAACGAGAGGTTTGCGCAGCACAAAAAGAAGAAGAGGAGAAAATGAAGAAACTAGAAGAACAATACGTCCTCGACAAAGCACATGAACAATGGTACTACCGAGCACGCCTTGTTGTGCCAGAATGAAAGGAATTGCAAAGGCAAATCTTGCAGATGTACCATGACCACGATGCAGCAGGACACCTGGGGATCACAAACACACTACGAGCGATCGCCCACAATTTCTGGTGGCCCACCATAAAGACTTTTACTGCCACCTACGTCAAGGGATGCGTGGTTTGCCAGTCCACAAAGCCCAATACCATGCAACCGCATCCACCCATCATGCCGATCGGCGTAGAACAAGACGCAATCCCATTCCACACTATCAGTTGGGATCTGATAACCGACCTGCCAGTTTCACAAGGATATGACACGGTCCTCATGATTGTGGACCACGGGTGCTTGAAAGCGGCCGTCTTCCTCCCCTGTAAGAAAACCATCGACGCACTGGGAGTGGCCCAACTTTACGCTGAACGCATCTTCCCATTTTACAGCACGCTGTTATGACCCAGCGTGTCGTTCCTATTGACGCGTGCAACTAGTGCTACTTGGGCTTAGGCCAACGTGCACAGAGGGTCCCCCTATGTGTGGCACACACTGACAGGGGTTCAGCTAGGGTTCAGAAGTACCCTAGACGACTTAGAGAGGCAAGCAGATGTGCGCAGCAATGCGCAGGCAGCAGGGACAGGCAAACAAGGATGCTGGTATTCAGATCAAGTCAAGCGTAAGGTATACAGGGTGCGAGATACCTAGTCTATATACTGGCAATGGCAAGACAGCTCGAAGTATCAGTAAGCAATGATAGAAGTGGCATAGGCAATGAAGTAAGTGGCGCAGGCAATGATATCAGTGGCACATGCAATGATATCAGTGGCAACAAGTAAGAAAGTAGAAAGGCGGTCACAAGGCAGGCATGGGACACGGCCCAGAATCAGTAGGTGTACAGTAATAGGACCTGGAATGCTCTACAGCCTACAGGTCACGCAGTACAGTGTGGAACATCAGAAGGCAAGATAGAAGTGGCAAAGGGGGCATGAGGCAGATAGCGTACAGTAGTCCAGGCACGAATGTGGCACGTACAGAAATGCGGGGGCAAGGGCACGAGGGTCCGGTCTGGCCAGGCACGGAGTCTGGCAGGGTGCGGTCAAGAGGGGTGTGAGATATGGCAATAAATGTGGCAGGGTGCAGCTCTACTGCCATATGTGCATGCGCAGGAGATCTAAGTAAGCGTGATAAGATGGCGGAGTTGGCAGCAGTCCAGGTGGTCTGGATTACCATAAAAGGAAAGTGGAAAGCGTGAATGAAGCAAGCCAAGGCTCTAGGCTAGCCAGGCATGCACAGGCGTGGGTCAGGCATGAATGGGTGGTGCAATAGGGTGGCAAAAAGGGTGAAAAGTCATAACACACGCCGTGACACATCATCTCGGATCGAGATCCATGGTTCACAGCCGCAATTATGAAGGAACTTTGTATGCTTCTAGGAGTTTCACAAAACATTAGTACTGCATTCCACCCTCAAACGGATGGACAATTGGAGTAGTGTTTTAAAGTCCGGTCCAGTCCAGTTTTTTTGACCAATTCTTATGTAACTGGGACCGCAACTGGTCCGCAGTCCTACTACATCTGGGAATGACCGGACTGAACTGGGTCAGACCAGTCCTTACCAGTCCGGTTCCAGTCCACAGACCGGTCTAGACCGGTCCTCATGAGGACCAGTCCAGGATCGGTCCAGACCGGTCTACTGCGGCATACCACACCATGTTTACTGTACAGTAGGGTGACAAAAGTTTTGCAACATCACATGATTGGATATGACTGAGGATCAACAAAGTTGGCCCTATATCTCAACCAATACCCCACCTAAAATGCCCAAAAAAATTGAGAGTAACAACACCAGTCCTGTGATCAAATCTCTCACTTGTGTCAAGTTAGCAGCTGGGCTGCCTCACCCACAAATCACTAATCTTGTGGGCTAGTGTCATGGCAGCTTGAGCTGATGTCTTTGGTATCTTGGGAAATAAGATAACTAAAACTCTGAAAATATTTGAGGACATAGATTACCTCAGAAGCTGTGGGGTCCTCTGCCAACTCTAAGCAATCCAATCAGTGGTTCCTGAGTTATTTGACCAGCTCAAATAACCTCACACTGAGCCAATTGCTTTAATAACCAAGGAACTGCTGATTGGATTACTTAGAGTTGGCAGAGGACCCCCCAGCATCTGAGGTGGTCTATCTCCTCAAATATTTTCAGATTTATAGCTATTTTATTTCCCAAGATAGCAAAAGCATCAGCTTAAGCTTGTTACGCTCAGCCTTGGGTGTTCTAAGCGACTTGCTTATTGGTGACTTGGTTCAGCCCAAGTCCTGCTTCGTAGTAGTGCGGCGTGCACTGTGGACATTTAGATAAGGTTCTTCTCTTGTTTGCAGTGGCACAAGACGTAGGCCAACAGGGGTGCACTAATGCACCAGTGGCGCAAGCACAAGGGAGTGCACAAGTGCAAGGGGTTCAAGACCAAGGGTTCCCTGAATACAAGGGAGGAGAAAAGAGGGATAGAGCAAAGAGCGGAGTGTACTGGTGGTCCTTGAAGGTCTGTTCTGGTTCGTTCTAACCTTGGGGTGCGTCCCACTGTAGGGATTCCAAGGGTCAAGTAGGCTGAATTGTCAAAGAGGTCGAGTCTGTCCGCTACATGACAGAGATGCGTACTACTTATAGTAAACCAGTCAGGCCCCTATTAGGAGGGACGCGTAAGTGTCAGGGCATAGGGCCCATGTCGTCATAAGAGTCCAGAGCACACGCCATAAGGGCGCGGCAGCGTTCTAGTTCAATCTGATGGACGCGCGTACAGTATGATGTCAAGGGTCAGTCCAGATGTCCAATCAGCTAAGAGTCCGTTATCGTAAGGACGCGCGGCCTGCATCCACGCCGGAACACGTCTGCACTACACCCTAGGACCTAGGGAACACGCCGTCAGCGTGCTGTGATGTGCCGAGGTGATGTGCTGCACGCCTGCACCTGCAGGTGCCATGTGGGTACCACAACCATGCGCTCGTAGCATGAGGCTAGGAGCTCCTTCCTAATCAGTCCAAATCAATGTCCATACCAATGTCTGTAGTGTAGCCAGTCTGCATTCAATGTAGGGCCTCCCAGGGAGGTCCTGATTCCATCCTTGTCTTGTCAGGTAACCAGCTGCAAGTCTCAGAGACTGCGTAATGGCTGGGTCAGTGCGCAAAGGCAGCGCGATCGTAACAAAGCTGCTACAACACTTATTGCAAGCTGCTCTGTTTCTACCATCAGCTCATATTTGGACATCAAACACAGTCCCAAGACATCAACCCTATTGAGAACATTTGGAAGGTGCTCAAGATCAGGGTGAATGCTAGGCCCAATCATCCAAGAAACCTAGATCAGTTGTGAGATCTCCTGCAGGAGGAGTGGAAGAAGATTAAGGTAGATCTCATTAATGGCTAGTTGCCAGCATGCCTCAAAGGACTGAGGCAGTCTATTGGGCTAAGGGAAGGTCTACAAAGCATTGAAATTACCCCTAATGCATTAGATCTCATGTTATAAATTATTTTGTGTGAAGTCTCAGCATGTGACATTGTGACTGTTGCAAAACTTTTGTCACCCTACTGTACAAACCTGCAGTACCTTTGGTACTCACAGTTTCTTCCATTATGGTACACATACTCATAATTTACATGTATGTAATCTAACAATAAAGCAGGTGGGGAGGCGACCACGCTTACCCTGCCCCCACCTGTGCCACTGCCACTTCTATTGCCGATGCCGCCATTGTCGCTGCACCTGCAGACGCTGCCATGGCTGTTGCCTCTCCTGCTGCTGTGCTGTGCTGCTGCTGCCGATGCTGACACCGCCCCTGCTGCTGCTGCTGATGCCGCTGGGGCCACCACCACCGCTGCCATTGTCACTGTGCCGCTGTTGCACCTGGTGTCACTGCTGCTGCTGATGCTGCCATTGCCGATGTCATTGCGCCACTGCTGCACTGCTGCTGCCGACGCCGCTGCCACACCTGCTGCCACTGCCGACACTGCCGGGGCTGCCAACGCTGCTGTCAATGTCGCTGCGCTGCTGCTGCCGACGCTGCTGGCGCCGCCACCGCTGTCGATGTTGCTGCGCTGCTGCTGCCAACACTGCCGGGGCCGCCGCTGCTGCTGTCGATGCCACTGCGCTGCTTCTGCCAACGCCACCGCCGTGCCTGCCACCGCTGTTGCTGCTGATGCTGACGCTGCCGATGTCGCTGCACCACTGCTGCGCCTGGTGTCGCTGCTGCTGACACTGCCAGGGCTGCCACTGCTGCTGCCATCGTCACTGCACCGCTGCTGCTGCAGACGCCGGCGCTGGGGCCACTGCTGCTGCTGCAGATGTCGCTGCACTGCTGCTGCCTGGTGTCGCTACTGCTGCTGACGCCACGTGGCTGCTGGTGCTGGTGCTGGTGGTGCTGGTGCCGGTGGTGCCAGTGATGCTGCTGTGGCCATGGCCGCTGCTGCCTTGCTGCTGCAGCTGGTGCTGATGATGCTGGCACTGATGGTGCTGGTGTTGATGATGCTGGTGTTGCTGGTGCTGGTGCTGGTGTTGCTGGTGCCGGTGGTGCTGGTGCCAGTGGTGCTGGTGCCGGTGGTGCTGGTGCCGGTGGTGCTGGTGCCAGTGCTGCCAGTGATGCTGCCTTGCTGTGGTGCTGGTGCTGATGATGCTGGCGCTGGTGGCGCTGGTACTGGTGGTGGTGCTGCCGCCGTGCTGATACTGCCGTGGCCATGGCCACTGCCGTCATTGATGCTGCGCCGCTGCTGTGCCCGCTGATGCTGCTGCTGCTGACACCACCGTAGCTGCTGCTGTGGCCATTGTCGCTGCGCTGCTGCTACGCACGCTGTCATTGCTGCTGCTGACACCACCGTTGCCACTGCCACTGGTGCTGGTGGTGGGAGGACTGTTGAATATTGAACTAAGTGAGATGGCATTTGGCATGACCGGGCAGAGCGATGACATGACCATGTTCTCCGATACACACTGTCCCGTTCTCGTTGGACCATGATGCAGCGGTCGGTGTGACCGGGCACAGCGACAGTGTGACGGGGATAGCATGTTCGTGTTCAGTGGATCGCCTCGGAGCAGCTGCGACGGCAGACTCATCGTGTAAATAACACTGCTGTCGACGTGTGCGAAAGTTGGCTCGTCGTTGTAGAGCAGGTCGTGGAGGGCCACCGGGGTGGGGTGTGGGAGGGCCAGAAAACGCGAAAGAGGGCAGGCGATGGTGCAAAGCAGTTTAGCAGAAGCATCAATGGATGCCCGAAGGTATGACTAGTATCCGGCATTCTGTCCAAAGACATAAGCTTAATCACGAAGATAAAGAATGGACTCACAGTGAAAGACATCATGAACCCTCAGCACATCGCATATGCTCTTTCCCTGTCCCACAAATCCCAGTCGTTCCAGTATGGGTCGGGACCATGATGATCCGGATATGAAGGTCTCGATGGATAGGAGCCGTGGTGTGGTGAATGCGAATGCGAATGCGAACGGCGAGAGGGAAGATAAGCAGAGGCAGTCCAAGACATTTGGAGAAGACTGGAATGAGTGAAAGCAGGTCTCGATGGATCCGAGCCGCAGTGCAGCGAACGCGAATGCAAACGACGAGAAGGAAGATAAGCAGAGGTAGCCTAAGACATTTTTTAGAAGACTGGAATGGGTGAAAGCGACGTAGGAGACAGGGGGATAAGAGTGTAGATGAGAGACATGAATGCAGATAGAGTGAGCATGGTGAAGAACAGACCTCTTAGAAAGTGTGAAAACGAAGACCGTGACAGTGTGAGGAATTGAATACTGTCGTGACGCTCAGTGCAAGTTTTGTCAGGGGCCTTCCTCTTTGACTATTTTTAAGGCTGGGTGGCCGCTGGGTCCACAGTGACTGTTGGTCAAGTGCTGGTGAGATATGAGGTGCCAGTGGGCATGATCCGCTGGGTCCACAGTGACTGTTGGTCAACTGCTGATGAGATATGAGGTGCCAGTGGGTGTGATCGCATGATGCACAGATGACTCGGAAAGTGACCCCTCAGCCTCAGGCTGGTTTCAAGTTGTGGAGGCTGCGTAACTATGGAAGAGAATCTGAACTCTTGTTATCTACTGTGTCCATGTTAATCGTCGAAAATGATCTTGTCCTCTCCTTTATCAAATTCCTCCTCCCAGTGATCAGAAGCTAGCATATCATTGTACGTATCCAAAATGACCTCCTCTATCTCCTCCGAGTTCCAGTTCCTTGCAACAAGGTCATCAAAATGTTTATGCCACACAAATTTCATCACTTGGAGCTCCTCAAACCTATGTGGCCCCAGATGTGCACGACAATCATCTGCAGCCTGTTTGCTTGCAGAGAAGAGGCGCTCGCAGGGGACAGAAGAGGCTTGACAAGGAAGGATATCAAGCACAATGCATGCAAGCATTGGGTATAATTGACAGTGGTTCTGTAATACCCTATCAGAAAAGAGGAGTTAGAGGATGAGAGAAATACTCACTTGCCACCATTCGACAATATCTGTGTCCTTTGTAACGTCCGCTGGCATGTCCTTCAGGTAATGCCGCAACTCAGCAGCCCATCCTTCATCGTCATCCTTAGCAACAAGGGTTAGGTGATATCGATTGAACTCAGAGCCGAGTGAGGGATTATCCAAATCCTCAGTGTCGGTGTTGGCTTGTGTAGTACACATTGTTGATCCTGCTTGTGGCCGCTTTAACCAATATGCCTCCATCTACATAGATTAGTGTATGACCTGAATCTAAACTTGAGCAGACTAAATACTTACCGTATTTGTTACGCTCGAGCTCTGAGTGTATCGATGTCGGTCTGTTCACTGAGTCTATGGAGCTGACTCAGACACTGCTAGTCCCTCGTGATTAGGGACGCAAGCAGTGGCGGTCCCTTTGTGCGCAACCCTAAGACAAGGGTTCAGTGCAGGGAAGTCAAAGTCAGGCAATCGGCCTGAGGATCTGAGGATTCACAAGATGAGAGGGGAATACGGATAGCCACCAAGGGCCAGAGTGTAGCTCGGTATTGGTACAAGAGAACAAGCCTAGAGACGCTGCTACAGTCTAGGCTACCTTATATAGTCGGGGATCGCGAGAACAGGCTTCCTATCGAGTCATGTGAGTCAAGTACAGTGCTGCAGTCGTAGGTTCGAGATGGTCAAGGGGTCATATACAGGATAAGGGTGAAAAAGCATAACAGTATTTTCGACAATCTTGAGTGCCTCATCCTGCCAGTTCTTCGCATGTTGATTCCCAGCCGCACGCTCCTTCACTTGCTCTTCTGCACCACCCCATGCCATCTTGATGTATGCAAGCTTGTAGTAGGGATGAAGGACTGGATAAATTAGCCATTCAGCTTGTTCAGTAATACTTGGCATTCAACAACTTACGCAGTGCAAGCACATAACTGGGCTTCTTGTCGAAGCGTGAGTAATACTTTCTGATCTTCTCTAATCCGTCGGTTATCGCAACCTGGTAAATGACGAAGTGCTCGTCATCCCACTTAGCCTCCCAAGCTGTTTGAAGTTGCTCAATTGCCAGAAGAGCATGCCATAGGGTGGGCAATTGCTCAGACAAAAAGTATTGCTGTACATCATTAGCGTCCTAACGACAAAAGGTTAAATAATCTAAGTATTGCTATGGGTGATTTGACGAACCTTTAAGATGGCTTTCGCATCATTCACTCGCGCCCAGTCATCCTCCAATAGTTTGAAGGCTGCCCATGGGATCTCTTTCTCCAGCCACCCGTTCCATTGAAGCTTCGTAATCGGGCCATACAAGGCATCAGCAGATGTGATGAACCGATTGATGGGCTGTTTATGCAAGTATATGAGTAGCTATCTATAAAACAAGCTGCTTCTGACTTACCTGACGCAATGTGTATGCCCTATCGAGCATTTTGAAAGCTGAACCCCAGCAAACATTGCTATGCAAGGGGATTTTGAGTGGCTCATTGAACTTGCATTTGATTTGAAGCTTTTGGAAGTACTCTATACATTGACTGGATGCCTGAATCTAATGGGAAAGATCAGATGGATCTAATAAACGAAGGGATGCAATGTGACCTTGATAGCAAGGGTACGGATAGCGGCAATCACGTCTAGCAACCCACCAAGCACGCAATTGTCTGGGAGATCAGGATCGTATTCCCAAATGGCACTAGTAGTTTCCACAGCTGCAATTTTTGTGATGTGGCTCATTACGTCGACGGTGGCAAGATTAACAACATGGCCAAGGCATCTGAAACAAGAACCAAGATGCGAACAGTCACTGGCAATTAGGAATGAAACATATGGTAACTGATTCCCCTCTGCATTCCAGACAAGCTGCCGACGAGCATGTAATGCCTCAATTGTTTCACATTTTGACTTGTTGTTTGATGCATTGTCCAATGTCACCATGTTGAGCTACAGTGCGGGCCCAATCTGTTATCTTATCTTTTTCGTCACATGCACGTGGCATACCTTTAAACCTTCCTTGTTTAGAATACCCATGCGTTCACACAACCCAACAAAGTATCGCCCCAAGTTGTGTCCACTGTGCTCTCCTGAGATTGACCGAAATCCTACAACTTCTGCCCGCATGGTCCACACTCCATCCTTCACATCGATCCAGTGAGCTGTCATTCCAAGAAACAAGCCCTTCGTGTTGTCAGCAGTCCATCCATCGGCAGTGGTCGAAATTTTTCCTGGAGCCACCTGGAGTCCCTTTGGTTAGTGCGGAACCATTCAACTTTCTTTTTACTCACCAGGATGTCAGCTTTCAGTGCTGTCAACCACTCAATGAATTGGTTGTGGATATATGTCGACACCTCATGTGTGCTTGGCAACTCTGCCCGCAACGTTCTTAGCCTCATTGCCATGAGACATTTCCGAAACAAGCTGTTATTCGCAACGGCAAGTGCCTACACTTTGAGATCAATATCAAGATGCTTAACTAACTTCATCTACACTTACCTGGTCACCACAGGCAATGAACCATGCCACTGCACCCAAAACCCCTTCTCACGTGAACTGTTGTGGTCCTTTCACCTTCTCAATCATCCCATCAAGTGTCCTTGAGCCCCTTCAGCGCAAATATCTGCTAGAAGCGTAGTTAATACAGTGACATTATATCGTCTAAGACATCCCAGCAGACATCCGCTGGATTTCAGATAGTATACATATTTTACAGATTGGCGGAATGATATATGATACATGTTTTCAACATGTCCGATGCTTGCTAAGAAATTATCTGGCTTTCCGAAAATGGATATTGAGTATCCGACTGAATGTAATCGGCGGATTGTTATATATCACATTCACTGGGCAAAGAATTCGATCCGCCTGACAGCCTATCTAATATACTATGCTTGTGTAGTCTGATCAGGTGGACATATTTTAAATATTGACTCGTTAAAGACATTGGTTTGGCTGACATCCCAATCAATATTGCCTGGGTGTCTCGTTGGATGAGGTGGACAGTGATTGAATATTCACTGGGTGTAGAAATTGATTAGGCTGACACCCCAACCAATATTACCTGAGGTCGGGTAGGATTAGGCGGACACTGACTGAATATTCACTAGGTATAGACATTGGTTAGGCTGACATCTCAACCAATATTACCTGAGTGTCTGAAGGGATTAGGCAGACAGTGATTAAATATTCACCAGGTGTAGACATTGGTTAGGCTGACATCTCAATGAATATTGCCTGAGGTCTGGTCAGATTTGGCGGACACTGACTGAATATTCACTGTGTGTAGATATTGGTCAGGCTGAAATCAGAACACATATTGCCTGAATGTCCGGTCAGATTAGGCAGACAGTGATTGAATATTCACTAGGTGTAGACATTGGTTAGGCTGACATCTCAACCAATATTACCCCGAGTATCTGATCAGATTAGGCGGACAGTGATTAAATATTCACCAGGTGTAGCCATTGGTTAGGCTGACATCTCAATGAATATTGCCTGAGGTCTGGTCTGATTTGGTGGACACTGACTGAATATTCACTGTGTAGATATTGGTCAGGCTGAAATAAGAACAAATATTGCCTGAATGTCTGGTCGGATTAGGCGGACAGTGATTGAATATTCACTAGGTGTAGACATTGGTTAGGCTGACATCTCAACCAATATTACCTGAGTGTCTGAAGGGATTAGGCGGACAGTGATTAAATATTCACCAGGTGTAGACATTGGTTAGGCTGACCTCTCAATGAATATTGCCTGAGGTCTTGTTTGATATGGCGGACACTGACTGAATATTCACTAGGTGTAGACATTGGTTAGTAGTGTGTTCAAGTCCGGTCCTATGGACCGCAAAAAGACCAGAACCGGACCGGAACCGGACTCCGGTCCGGTCTTTTTGCGGTTGCGGTTGCGTGGTTTTGGGACCAGTCCAGTTGCCGGTTGCACAACTTTGGTAAATTCTCATGGACCGGTAAATGACTGGTTGCAACCGGTTGCGACCAGTCTTTACTCTGTGCACTTCTAATATATTTTTTTATTGTCTTTTGCCTTTAATCTTTCATTTTTCTTCTTTTGCGACTTTTGAGCGGAGTTTCAAACGCCGTTAAATGCCGTCCAGTTGTCTTTCCTCTTCCTCTGCCTCCTCCGCTGCTCCGCATCAGATATCAGGTTGCCGTGGCCCATCAACTGATGGGCCCCTACTCTCT
>QLOS01001147.1:0-22315 GCA_003313725.1 Russula sp. MG48 | reverse complement strand
TCCACTCTTCCTCCTCAATTCCCTACGCAACGTTTATCTTCCCTCCTTTAGATCCACTTTTCTGGCGTTCCGGCCTCCCAACGCGTTCCGCCAGAGATTTGGGACCGGATCGCAAGCTTTATACCCCGATACTTCCTCCGCACGTGGCTTTTTGTATCTTCCTTCCATCGCGATATCGCCCTCCGTCGCATCTTCCATACAGTCGACCTTTACCTCTGCGAGGACTCGGATAGCTGGAATCGGACACTCGACATCTTTGACAGGGTCAAGGTAGACCCGCTCTTCTCGCGCAGAATCAGAACTCTCCGAGTTCACTGGGCGTATGACGGTGGTGACATGCTCGATGTTATGTCTAGTAGGTGTCAGATCCCCCATCCAAGGATCGGCCTGCTTACCTTGGAATCCAGGGTTATTCCGGACAGCGCTTCCCGAATTCAGGGCTCTAGAGGAGTTCGAATGGATAGGATACCCGGAATTACAAGCTGAAATGGTCCAAGTACTCTTGAAAAACCACCCAAACCTTGTCAAACTCGGTCTTATGTACCTCTGAAACTCTTATCGATTGATGTCAACATACTCATACCTCTTTCTTACTTCTAGTGGATGGCACTTTGACGCAGTCGGCGTGTCCGAATTTACCTCCCTCAAACGCTTCACTCTCCGTGCCGAAGATGACGATGGCTTTGCCGACATGGACGAAGTCCGCACCGTGCTCGACAACAACGCAGATACGCTTACGCATCTGACCCTCGGCGCATACCTCGCGCGCGCACATTCATGGGACTCTGCGTTCGGCTCACCGACCATTCAGAACTTGACACATCTCGAGCTCGTCGACACGCGCATATCAGACGTCGTCCTCGCGCGCATTGCTCATGCCCACAACCTCGTCTCGCTCACCTTGCACGGAACGCTAGACATGCCCGCCGCAGCCACTGCCATCTTTAGCGCGGACCACGTAGCTTCCAGCCCCGACGCGGGTACGCGGGCAAGCGTGATGAGTGCGCCAATGCACGTGTTCCTACCTCACCTGGAAGTCTTCCGCTTCGCCCTCGTCGGGCACGATGACGATCGAGCGCTCTTCCGCGCGGTCGTACAATTTTTGCGCGCACGTCCGCGCCTGCGCCGACTCGATCTGGGTTCCTGTCCATGGGACCTTGTTCGCGGGCTCCTACCAGAACTCACCGGCCTGCGAGTCCTGCGCGTGCGCATCGCGAGCCTCACCAGTCTCACCGTCAACGCGCTCGTCCGCGGACTTCCGCGGGAGATGCACGCGATCCATCTCGCGTGTGCCGTCTCCGACCGGCCCATGGTGCGTCCCGTTTCTCTTTCCCCTCGCTCCTGGCCCCGTATATCCCTCCCTGACCTGGATATGGAAATAGCACGAGTATGCACCCGCGTTTGCGCGCTTCGGAACTCTCAGCATGCTCCACTTGCACGGCACGTCCATACGGCGTCCGCAGGCGTCCCGCATGCACGGCAGAGAGCTTCTGCTCCAAACGGACGCGTGGCTCGCGCATGCGCGCGACGTCGCACTCGCCGTACCGAGCGTCGATTACGTCGGCTGGCACGGTGAGCACTTCGTCGTCGTTCGCCACCCCCACTCGAGTAGCTCCGGTGCGTGCGGGGCTGTAGGCAACGCGGTGAGTGGGGTAGGCGTGGAACTCAAGGAGCTGCCCGTCCGTCGGCGGTTGGATTGCGGCAAGGGCGTAGACCTCGGGAGCGACGACGCGATGTGGATGGAGCGGAAAGACGTGCCGATTGACTATGAGATCTCTGGCCTCGAGTTGTGAGCGTCGTTTTGACGCTTTTGGGTTTTGAGGGGCTATATATTTATTGGTCTATCGTATCGTAACTAATTATTGTCGCACAATCCATGTTGCACTACTCCGGAGTTGTGGGTCATATACCCACCGTTCACAGATCAAGCACATAAGCTAGGAACTAAGTCCTAAGCACCGTAAGTACCATCCACTGTCCTGGAGGTGTCTGCGATGAAGTTGAAAACCAACACTATTAATGAAAAGCGGGCTCTGGCTAGGCCTATGCCAAAGGCCAAACTCAACCATATTTCCACGTACGACTTGTGAATGGGTGCCGACTATTCGTAGCATGAGGAGACACTGTCAGCACTCATCAGCTATCCACCTGTACATCTACCTGACCTTATCGGCCTGGCTAAGTGTTTCCACCGAGCCAACGTGGGCTCGTGACGCATAGGTATAGACTTAGAAGGTGTAAGGCGATGGGCTATATCACGAACTCGATGACCCGTTCGCGGAGGGGACACAAGACCAGGAACTTCATCCAGCGCGTCCACGATTATACTGATCAAGGGCTGCCCTCGGAATCAGCATCTTCTTGAGGCATTCAATAAGGGTATCATTATGTGGGGTGATCCAGCATGTGCTTTGAATACAGATCGGATAGAATATAGTAACGAGAATCGTACTCGGTTCAGAACCTGGGAAGGATGGAAGTGAGTAAGCTGCGGAGGTCCTGCTTTGCGTCCTGCTTTGAGGCGTCTCTGAAGTCGAAGTAGAACCAGGCCGTCAGCCAGGCCCTCTTCAGTTACCCAATGAATGACGATAGAACCGGTGCGAGACAAGCTTACCGAACGATACTCTTCCCTTGAGCCCGCTACAAAATAGGCTGGCGGGAGGCAATCAACAGCTGGAGAAATCCGACAAAGACGTACAGTACAGCGCGTTTACCGTAGACCCATAACAGGGAAGCCTCGTCCTTTTCCACTCAAAATTGCTGCACTGCGTGAACCGTGCAGGAGTACCACTGTCATGAGTTGTACGCGCAACCGCCGCAACGTTGTAGTTTTTGGACAGGTCAGAGGGCGAAGCCAATTTTGGATGGCCCTGTACAACAAGGCACCTACGTCGTACAGTCAGCGTCGACGCTGTCGGTGGAGCTAAGAACTAACGCTTCACCATGTTCACCTTATTTATGATCTCTCGCATCGTGACTATGCCATCTATTGATGTCTATGACCACCCTCAGGTTGTCCTCCATACGACCAACCACTTCCAACGTCTGGGCTACCGTCATCCGAGCCCCTTCCTGGGTGATATGGACCAACCTCTTTTAGCATAGTCTCGAACTCGCTCTCTCCCAGTGGTTTCTCTTGTGAATGTCTTTGTGAAACGTTCAGACACGCGAGATACAGTATCGAGGCAGTAAGCTGCTTATTGAACCACCTTTACTTGATCTGTTCCGTCGCTAGAACCCTAGCAACGAAACAGATCAAGTACGGGGAGTACCTCGACACTGTATATCGGTACCGCAGGGGTGAACAGGGCCTCTGCATAAATATAAATACGAAGTCGGTTAGGAACATTTCCGATACAACCGAGGAGGTCAACGAGCGCATCATAGGTCGCAGTAACGTCGCTGGTGGCATGATGTAACTGGATATCCACAAGGAAATGAAGAAAAAAAGAAGAGACGGTACCGTGAGGAGAGCGTTGTTGGCGACAAAAGTTAACTTTGCGGGCTAGAATGACGCCTGTGGATGCGTAAGAACCGCATCGGATGATAAGAATTTATTTCGTGGGACTGACCACTGGCAGGCAAGTAGCCTCACGAAGGATGACAGAAAACACATGGAGGACTCGTTGCGGGGTCACTGTAGGCCAGTTGACCAATCAATTTACGATTTCCATCCCGAGTCTTTGAACGCTTGCGCCTTCTTCTGAAGTAGCCGAAGGACAACACCACAAGATTTGCAGCTCTGGAGCTTGTGGACGGAGAGGCCTGTCACAGGGTCTATCCGGTTTGGTTCAGTAAGTTGTCTGATGCATCGAAGATCAACCGAAAGGAATGACGGGAACTTGCGGATGCCGGGCCACTGGCAGCGGGAGGGATCGGGCTTCGCGTTAGACTCGCTGTTGCCCATGATTGTCACAGGCAACGGCCCGGGCCTAAGTTGCACGAAATTTGGGGATCCATTCTTCGCCGTCTAATAAAAACGCTCCTCGCTAGTCAATCAGAACGCTCGCTCGCTCGACCGTAGTTACATAATATAGAATATAGTAGATACGCGCCCGTGCTAGACGCTGTGGTGTTCCTGTTTATCGAGCGGTGACTGGACATGGACTCGGAGAGTCGGAGACCGCATTGCAGCTGCTGGCGGGGGCGATGCGGGAAGACTGGCGCGGGTGGGGATCCAGAGCAAGCAACGAGATTTGCTCGGGGGAGGAGGTAAATTTATTTCCACTGCACGAATGGACTTCTTAGATAACGTCTAACACAGGCATAGATTCACGCTCATACCTTTTTTTTTCACATCTAGTGCCTTTCTTCTGGCTTTCTCCGTTCCACTTTGCATGCCACCAGACTCATGTATTTGCGAGTCACACTTCTCTCTTCAGGTAGTTCAAACAGACGCAGAATTCTGAAACAAGCCGAAATATCTATATATTCCTCATCCTATCGTCAACCAAGCAGCCTGAGACCCATGGACTGTGTTGTACATGCTCTGCTCTTTGACAAACCGACCCATGTAGATACAATTCAGTTCACGGAGCTTACATTTATACCACGTCGTCTAGCTCAAGCAAGATCAGTACCTTGACCTTGCCAGAGCGGCGGCTCCGCCTCATGCGAACCTTGTCAACGCGCGAGTCAGGGTTGTGAAGATATCGACTAGCAAGCTGTCTAAGGTCTTCACCAGCTGGGATTCCTGGGCCGGAGTTTCCTTGATAGGACCCTACTACGTTGGGTGGAGGAAGTGCACAGCCAATAACGCCATTGATTGGTCTCTCCTGCAGTTACAGACCTAATCAGACAAAATGGATATGCACTGTGCAGAAGAAGAGACAAACATATACAGGGCCCTGCGGAGCACAAGATTGTAGTCGAGATAGACCAGGAGTGATGGGGAGATCACGGGCGCGTTCGGCAGTCCCAGGAGGAGGGTCGTGGTGACTAGTATGGTTGCCTCGACACACATACCGCTCTCCGAGACCCTTGGGAGAAGTCAAGTCATCATCAATGAAGGGGACAGGAAGGTAACTTACTGCAACCTGGGATGAAGGGTCATGATACCCCATATTGCTGGTGCATTGGGCCGGAGGTCCAAACCCGGCGTGGTTCATGCCGACATAGGGGCGAGTAAAAGTTGCAGCTGGTGGGCGCTGATCAGATGAGAGTTCATGATCAGGACCGCCGCTGACAGGAGGTGGGGCCTAGAGATATACAACGATGAGTGGCTGAGAGCAGAGGGTGCAATGTACAGAGCTGACCTCGACAGAATCGCATTGGTAATGAGGGGTACCAGAGAGAGCGATTCACAATGCATCTAGGACAGTCTTGTGCGCGAAATTTTGGGAAGTTGTTTGAAGACAGATGATTGCCTTGAGGTGGGGCATTATAGGAGCGGGAAGGCCTCATTTATAAGGGGAAGGAGTGTGAGTGGTACACGAACGAAAAGTTACGAGTGAAAGCGATGAAACCCACGATATTGGGACCGTAGCCGCATCATCCGAGCATTCGCGCGACAGCTGGGCCAAATCTGGTGCATTTCTATTAAGCACGACAGATTGACAAAATCTGGCGTGTGTCGACTAGGTAAGCAAGTTAGAAGCAGCAGCATCCCCAGTCCGAGCATCGCACGACAGCTGGGCCAAATCTGGCGTGTGTTGATTAGGTAAAAGGCCATGTCTATCGTGCTTACCTAATCGGCACGCGCCAGATATGGCGACGGTCTAACTTGCTTACATCGGCAAACCTGCATATAACTTTTTTTGACTTGTACGAGCTCGTACTAGCTCGTACTAGCTCGTACGAGCTGAAAAAGTGTGAAAAGTCCGTAAGTTGAAAAGGAACCTAGATTCAACCAAAAGCTTGCTTGGTCATGTAGCCGAAAAGTAATTAAGTAGAAAAAAGTTGCGGAAAAGCCAATACAAGCCGAAAGTTGGAAAGTAGCACATTATGAATCATGATAGACCTTATCAACGAAGTGTTCTGGAGCACCTCTTCGACTCTGAGCCCTCAAGCTGCAGATCAGTGCCCTGATACTATATGCTCCGCACGCATCATTTCCAAACCAATCATTACCAATGCACGCCCAATGTCCTCCTCTGCGCCACCCCAAAGCAATCCTCATTCTCCTCCGAAATATTCCCACGAGCCTTGTCTATCGCCGCTGAAAGAGCGGCTTCTCAGATGACTCGCCCCAAACGAGCCAGATAGCAATTCCTGGTTGAATAAGCGCAAGTTGAGCATTGACTCTTTCGATAGTAACGTCGGCTCGGTGAGACCCAACGCAATTTTTTCCGATATATCGCGGTTTTGTTGGCGCGCAAGCATCTTGGCACGCTGTTCGGTGCCCATGTTGTTCATGCGCATCTCACGCTCGCGTTTGCGCCGTTTCTCTGCGGCGCTGTGGAAAAATGTATGAGGGATTGGAATGAGAAGAGTAAGTGAAGATACACACCAAGCGATTTGCGCCTATGAGAGCTCGTAAGTGGCGAGAGTCTCGACAATGGATCGAGTGGCAGGAATCCGCATATCATCGTGTACTTTAGCGGCTTCTTTCTCTTCTCCTTCCAAAGCGCTCCCCGAGTCGCTCCCATAAGCAGCGAGGGAAGACTTCATCGTAGCTTGAGTCTTGGCTGCAGGCTTGGAAGGCACGATGCCGGTGTGCTCCTTGTGTGCACGTTGCGCTAACAAGCGCAAGTTCTCTTTCTAGGGAAGTGATAAGCAGGATAAACATACTTAGAATAGCATGCAAAGTTAAGTGTGCTATACCCTCTCACCTACATGACTGAAATACTGTGATCAAATTACTGCCAGAACTTGAGCGAGACGAGTGTGACGTCGATGTAGCCGATGATGCCCCATGTGGTGAGCACATGGTACGATTGTTCAGCCAAGTTGAAAGAAGTGAAGAATTGGGGCTGTGTGACAGACAACGATGAGTTTGTGATCCTCCTGAGCGAAAATATATCAGAACTTACGTGGCTTCCGATGAAACTGTCACCAAAGAAGCCTTAGTAAGGTGGCTGAAGTTTTGGCTGAGTGGGAAGAATTCCTTACAGTGTTCTCCGATGACTTTCAAGCTGGAAAGAGCATGGGCGAGCATGGCTGGAATGTTGTCATCGCAGCCGAGTGATGGGTCGAAATCGTAAACGGAGACGGTGAGTAGTGCGGACCTGTAACTGGAGCGGCCCTTCGCAACATCTGTGACGGTGGTCTCTGTCACGAATCCCTCGTCATTCGAGAGCGTCCACGGATTCGATTTTATTTTGGTCAGCAACGGGCGTGACGATGACAGATTTTGAGTTCACTACTCACCTGCATGTAATCAAGGAGCATGGACGCGTGCGCATCATACTTGGCCACGTCATTGTCACGACCGATGGGATTGTGCGACCTGAGCTCTGGGTCCTGCCACTCATCAGAAGGCGCCAGGGAAGTATTAAGCATCGTGGCAAGTAGAGATAGCCAGCTAAACTCACCTCACTCAGGTGTGACGATGTATGGGGACAATGCATAATGAGCCTGGGAGAGCGGGGACCATGGGGTCGGCCATGAAAGAGCGGCTTCTCAGATGACTCCTCGCCCCCAAACGAGCCAGATAGCAATTCCTGGTTGAATAAGCGCAAGTCGAGCATTGACTCTTTCGATAATGTCAGCTCAGTGAAACCCAACGCAAATTTTTCCAATATATCGTGGTTTTGTTGGCGGCGTGCAAGCACCTTGGCACGCTGTTCAGTGCCCATGTTGTTCATCCACATCTCACACTCACCTAGCTATGCTGGACGGGGATTGGCAGTAATGGGTGGGGCTGGCTTGTATGTGGCCAGAGAGAGGTGGGGATGTGGTGGTCATGGTTGTGGTTGTGGCTTGTGTTCGAAAGCGGCGGCTCTAGCCGAGCTGAGTCAAGGTGGCTGCCAGAGCCAGAGTACGGAAAAGTAACATAAATTGCAAAGATTACATGGATCATATTAGAAGCTCATAAGCATGCTGGTCAATAAAGTGGTTAACAAAGTAGGAATCCCAAGCATCAAGACTGTCAGTATATTTCAACTCCACTGGAAGGAACCCTTTTCCATAGCAAGGTAGAAGGTGTGCGCCACGAAGGATGGTTTCAAGGTGGATCACCTGGACAGGTTGCTCACCATCCGCATCTTCCTCACGTCGCAGACTCCACATCCCTGTGTCTTTGTCACGTTCAGGATTGTCACTTGGATGGATAAACCAAGTGATAAGGGCGCATGGGACTTCCTTGCCATGATAAGGATCAAAGTAAGAAAAGATAAGCCATACCCGGGCAACCAGGAGCCCACCCATGGGCTCTGTCTCATCACCAACAGAGACAAAAACAGTGTCGAAGCGAGGTGAACCCCCAAATTTGGGGTTTGCGTGGATAACCTCTCGGTGCATCCCACCTGTTCCACATAAATCACTAGGCGCGTAAAATTCCACCTTAGCTGAATGGAAAACACGAATTGGCCCATCAAATGAATCATCAGATTGCATCTGATGGCCAGAGTTTGGGTGGTTCTGCTCATGAATGAATGCTTGAAGAGCGTGAGGAAAGCCAGGCTGGTTGATGAACATAGCAAGCGCGGGGAGACTGGAGGGATATCTGGTCTCTGAAATGGGAGATCTAAGTCAGCGCACATCTTTGTTGAGCATATTTCGAACGTACGATGTCGAGAGGCAAGCCAAATGTTTGTCTTTGTTCTCGGGCCTGAAACTGGTCCCACATTGTTGTCATTGTCCGAGTCGCCTTCATGATCACTATCTGAGATGTCACCCTGGGCTGAGATGACGGAGGCACCACTCCAGGGTAGAATTGGTGGCAGTTTGCCCACAAATTGCTGTGCCATGTAGTTGGTTATGCTTCCAACAAGCATACCTCGCTGCCTGAATACACGTTGCAGTGCTGTGAGCTTGTCCAAGCGAGTGATAGTTAAGACCATTTGAGGCAATGGCTGGTTATGATTAGATCGACGCCATGGTTCCTTCACAGTGCCTATATGCTTTGCTTCGGTCTGTGAAGTGCATGTACCATTTGGAGAACCAAACTGCTCAATTGCATTAGGGTAATGCATTAAGGCATGTTGACGCAGAAGGGAGAAGTCTTTTCGAACGCCCGTTGTAATAAAAATCTGCCGAAGCCGGTGAAAGTCTGCAAGATAACACTGAAAGGCTGTGATGTCTGAGGTGGTGATGGCATTGCATCGAACTATGTAGTAACAGTTCATAAATGCGGAAAGACACTGGACCATCTCCTCGGGTATGTGACCATGAATGGCCGCAATGTATACCTTAAATTACAATTAATTAGACGCAATAAATAAAAAAAGTGGCCGCTCACTTTCATCAACGCTTTGGAATCATCGCCTGTCCATTGAACAAAGTCCCGACCATCTTTGAAGCGGCGAAGCCCTGGGTATGCTGGAATAGTAGATACTCTAGGTCTAATGAGTTGCTGCTGACATGCGTTAGATGATCAGGCCTTACCTCCGGTCAATGTCTTGAATGATGCGGAGCGCGTGAGTTTTTCCATGGTGAAGCATTAGGTAATCTTGAACCCATGATACCAGGTGGTCTTTGAAGACGCCTTTAATAATTTGATGGAGTAGATCCGGTGTGATCAGCTCATGAATATTGGCACGTGGAAATCCATGGGTGAATGGCTGCAGAGACCATGATTAAGAGGCAAAAAGGATAGAAAGACTATGTACGACAACATCGGCGCGTATCCCATACTCGTCCCAAACAATGCCAGGTTCAAATGTTTCTAAGAGAAAGTCAGCCTTATCATGCGTTCGCAGATGGGCGGAGTTGTCATCCAAGTTGCTGGGGTGAGCATCACATCTACGTAGTCATATATCAGTGGATTTAAAGTCAAAAGCATAGTGAATTATTTACGTTGGACACCAGTTATTGATGATTGCAGATAACCATACCTGTTCAGGATAGTCAGCGATGTAAGGCCCAATCGAGAAGACCGCTTAACGAAAATGCCCATCAGGGCACCGAACGACCTCAGGAGATGTCATGGCAGGTTTGAGGGGCGCGTAGATGTAAGCAAGACATGTGTGATATAGTTGACGACAAAAGCGTTGATATTCAACAGATGTTCGCTCCTGTGGACCAGCTTGAAACAAAGTGAACGTATCCTGAGTGCCAATGAACAATATAAAGACTGAGAATCACACCTTTAGGAATGGGGAGAAACGCGCATGGTAGGATTCCAGTACCATGCGCTCGTCTAGTTGGATTATCGATGTTTCCTGGGCCAACATATACCGGATGAAACTCTTGATGACCAGATGCGATGGATGCGACGGTTTTATCACTTCCCGCAACTATGCTGACGAGCATAGCGCCATGAGTTGATAGATCCTTAGATAGTTCGTCCTGCTAATCTGTTGAGAACAGTGATACGCGTGTATATATGAAAAACGCACAGCCTCTTTTGCGGCCCAATCACCGGACATGAGGCTTGTCCAGACTCGATCTCCAGCGTCATTAAATTCAATAAATGGGACATAGTCCCAGTGGCCATGAAAATCGGTACATGCTATCTGCTCATGGAGAATGTCACGCGCGCTGGCTTGGTGGAGGGACAAAAAGTGGCAGGTACAGTTTTACGTTAGACGACTCATATTCCAGTACAGGGTGCGTCGCACGCACACCACTTCCGGCCTGGAGTCCTGGACAGAACGGGCGGTGGTGTGATGTGACGTCACCCTGTCACTTCCTGACCCACTACCATTACCGACCGGCTATTATCTCACCTCGTTTACGCGCACTTACCCCATGGTGATGATATGACTACCAGACTGTGACCAGAGACTGCGGGACCCACATGGGTCCGAAACTGTATAAATAGGAAGGGAAACTGAGGACTTATTCCTCAGTTTCGGCTTGATTAGATCCAATCCACTGTCTCACGCCCAAGATCCTCTTGCTGAAGATCTTGTGCGTTATATATCTTGTCTTTGCGGCCTTATCAGTCCAATCTAAGATCAAGCTCACAATCGAGTCGCCACTCAGCTCCCTCTGAAGTCATACTGCGATCTTATCTTATCTCCTTCAAGATCGAACTGCCTTACTTCAAGCTCGCCCTACTCCTCGCCCTGATCCTCACTTATCTAACGATAGTGTGGACCATCTGTTATCTTATCGCTTTGAGAACCTTGGGACACCACCAAGGTTGAAGTCGAGTGAGAACCAGCATCTGCCTCATCAGGCGTCAGGCCCCAGTGAGCCTAACACAAGCCGAAACTCCCCAAACCGCCAAAACTGGCCGAACCAAGACTATCTCACTCGATTTTCGTAGCTATCGAAATCGAAAAATTGAGACAAGAATCAGACAAAGTTATCGCACAGAAAAAGGAACTTATCACCGGCGCTGTCAGGCTTCTGAAAGGAACCAGAGAACCTGACGCAGCTCGAATTTACGAAGAATATCTACTCAGCGTCGTAGATGAGATCGTACGCGAAAAGGAAAGACTGCTAATTGGGGTATTAACCTATCTCGACGACATTTCGTGCTACGGTCTAAACGAATATTCCCCGACTCCTTCAACATCTCAGAATTCAACTCTTGCGACTTGCCCTGGGACTCCTAGGCCTTGAATACCGAGAGTATCTGGAAGATATCGTCATTCACACTGGCGACTGAGTACGCGCGCTTTGACTCGTTCATTCACGTCCTCGTACGACTCTCGAATACCGACTTGGCCATCCTCTGCTGTCTAGAAAGGAGTATCAGGAGCATCATCACCGACTTGGCTGTGGCGCGCGCGTTCCACAGCCAACAAGAAATCGACGTCCTAACCACAGAATTGTCGAGGGACGTGGGATTGCTGCAGCAACTGCTGAACGACGCCAGAAGGAGATCTAGAATTAGAAGGGAAGAACCGATCGCAGAAGGAATCTTCAGTGCACGAGAAATCTTGAGAAGAGAAAACACGCACCGACACTGGGCCGACTCCAGCGAAGAAGAAAATGTCAACCCAAACGATCGACTTCGCGGGAGACAGATGGGAGGTAATCCACCCCCGTACAGAAGACGACCTCCCCTCGCACGTCGCAGGAGGGGCGTATTGGGTGGGATACGCAGAACCAGGCAGGAGCGCGTATCACCTCCTCACCACGACGGGGGCGGAGATACCAATTGAGTTCATTAACGACCAATGGTACGAGCTGCGATGGGGGGCCACTGGCTACCGCACCAAAGCAACCATGCGAATCGACCAAGGGACCGAGAACGTGGGCTGGTGGAGAGAATATGACGATCAGCACCCAGCAAACAAGAAACGCACCGACTTGCACTCACCACGAGAAGTTGAAAAGATCGATAGTGACGAGAGCGACGCGCCCCAAGAACAAACCAGCAGCCCAAGGGAAAGCAGGACAGTGAGGAGGCGAGATTCGCCTATGCCAGGAGGACTAAGCCTGGATCTAGAAGAAAGAATGTTGTCAGCACAAGTCGAACAAGTGGCCAGCATCGACCCTGGGGACTTTGGAGCTCCCCTGCCAGAATATGGCCAAACCCCTGCAATGACCATGGCAGCAGGAAGGGAAGCGGCGCAAAGCCGTCCGCCCACGCCCACGCCAATGATCGCCCCACAAGCACTAGGACATGTCGGCGGTCCCTCCATATTCGGAATAAGCAAAGGAAAAGCTCCAGCTTTCCCAACTGCCAGCATCCGCTCTACGGGGTTAGCCAACCCAGTTTTCACAGGAACGCGACCCTGGAGCGTGGGACCACGAGCTGGAGGGGGCGGCGGGGGACCACTGGCGGCCATCGGCTCGACCACAACAGGTGCAGCCGGAGGAAACGGCGGAGGGCTCAGAGGAAACCCCCCAGCCATATTTGACGGCGACCGATCCAAGAGCGATCAATTCCTGAGGGAATTTCGCATTTTTAGAATGGCAAATAGAGGGAACAAAGCAATGGACACAGCCCTGGATCGCGTCGGACTGGCGCTGGGTTACATCCGTGGACCTCACGTCAACGACTGGGTGGAAAGAGTGCTAGATGACATGGACCGGCGCACGACAGGCCAGAACGCGACCACTCCCAGTGACGAGCACCTGTGGGAGGTATTCAAAAGAGACTTTGAGGTGGCATTTACCGACACAACAAAGAAAGTAAATGCTCACCAAAAACTGTTACAGTGCCGCATGAAAGGCGACGACTTGGACACATACATTGCCGAGTTCGAACACTGGCGCGCGCTTGCAGGATGGGGGAAAGACGACGTTGGCACCATCACACAATTCCGTCGGGGCCTACACGACAGGCTCCACAAAGCCGTGCTGGAAAAAACGGACCCTCGGCCAACCACAATGAATGGGTGGCACCAGGCCACGCGTTGCCAACACGAGCTCTGGGCCGAAGTCAGATCCAGTCTGAGCACCTACCAGAGCAAGAGCAACGAAGCCACGCAGCAACGCTGGAAACAAGCCCTCGGGCGGTCCCCGACCAGCGCGGGAAACCGCAGAACGAGCAGGCGCTCCGGTGTTGTCCCGATGGATGTCAACGCCACCCGAGTGGACGCCCTCATGGCCAACGAGAGACAAACGCTGCAGAATGAAGGAAAGTGCTTTTTCTGCAAAAAGCAAGGGCACATTAGTAAAAATTGCCCAAAGAAAGCAGGAAATGCGCCGGGAAACGCCAATAGAGGCGCACGCGGGAACCAAGGGATGACCGCGCGCACCACCACCATAGACGAAGGAGACAGAAAGGAAGAACTGGCAGAGGAAATTAGAGGAATGGATCAGGGAGAGAAGGATCAGCTGCTAGATGAACTTATCTTGAAGGGTTTTTAGATGGCTCTAGTCAACCGGCCTGGACTAGAGCCCTTGGCTCGCGTATCATGTATTTGGGAGGGGAAAGATCAATAGAAATTCCCTTCGAATTTGCGTGTGCGCGAGGAAAGGCCGACAAAAAAGCGCTGATCGACAGTGGCGCGACTGAAAATTTCCTGGACTACCGAACGGTGGAGCGGCTCGGCATCAGCACGCGACCACTCGCAGAACCTAGGAGGGTGTTCAACGTGGACGGGACCGAGAATGCTGGAGGAACACTCACGAAATACTGTGTCCTCAGGGTGTTCAGAGGAAAAGAAGAACACCTCCTCAAGTTTTATGTGACCAGCCTAGGACATGACCGCACGATCTTCGGATTTCCTTGGCTTGAGGAATTCAACCCCCCGATCGACTGGAAAAGAAAGCAAGTGCATGGCCCCCAGATACGAGTGGAAACCGCGCTGCTCAAATGGGCGCGACACCGAACGATGGCCCGAATTATCCAGGCGGCAAGGGAAGATGACGCGTGGGAAGAAGGAGACGAAGTGATAGCCTTCACCACTCCGTTCCCGTCCCGGAACCTGCCGGGGCACCACGCACAACGATGGGCAATCAAAGAGCACGCAAAGAAGGCCCAACAAGACCAAACAAGGTTACCGTGGGAATATCGAAGGCACGCGCGGCTGTTCGACGAGAAAGCGGCACAACGTTTTCCACCGTCCCGGCCCGAAGACCACGCGATCCGGATTAAGCCAGGCACGCCGGACACACTCAATTGCAAAGTCTATCCGCTCACAATAACGGAACGGCTAGCCTCCAGACAGTTCATACACACAAACAAGGTGTTGAAGAGAATTGAGGACAGTCTCTCCAGGTGGTCCACACCCTTCTTTTACATCAAGAAGAAGGATGGTACATTACGACCAATACAAGATTATCGAGAAGTGAACAAATGGACCGAGCGGGACGTTTACCCAATGCCACGAATTGAACAGATATTAGAACAGCTGCATGGGAAAGTACTGTTCACAACACTGGACATCAGGGATGGCTACAATAACATCCGCGTTCGACCCGAAGATAGGTGGAAAGCGGCCTTCAAGACACCAGATGGCCTGTATGAGCCTACAGTGATGTTCTTTGGTATGACCAACGCACCAGCAACCTTCCAAAGAACCATGGATCGTGTATTTCACGAGCTGATGACCAAGTACCCCGGAATGTTGTTCGTATACATGGACGATATCCTCATCGCGACCACGGACGACCCAGGTTTACACACGTGCATAGTACACGAAGTACTGGACACCATCGCGCGAGAAGACTTCTTCCTCAAATTGAGCAAATGTGCCTTCCATCAGCAACGAGTGGACTACCTAGGGATCAGGATTGAGGGAGGAGTCATACGCATCGACCCCACAAAGCAGAATGGTCTTGCTGATTGGCCAGAAACACTGCGCATGGTGCGACAAGTGCGAAGCACGCTGGGAGTGTTTGGCTATCAGCACCCATTCATCCCAGGATATGCGGAGATCATGCGCCCAGTACAGTACCTCACAAAGAAAGGGGTACCTTTCATATGGACCCCGGAATGCACAGAAGCCATGAGGCGAGTAAAGAAGATCATCACAAGTGACCCAGTCCTCAAACGGCCAGATTACGATAAGGAATTCATCCTGGAAGTGGACGCTTCTCAATACTGCCTAGGGGCTATCCTGTACCAGAAAGATCAAAGGGGAAAAATGCAGGCGGTAGGGTACCATTCCAAAGCCCTGAACCCGGCGGAGCGCGGGTACGACGTTTATGATCGAGAACTTCTAGCACTTGTAAATGGGCTAGAACACTGGCGACACATACTACAAGGAGCGAGATTGGTCACCACGGTTTACACGGATCACAAAAATCTCCAATACTACAGGCAGCCGCACAAGATCAATCGGTGGGTGGCGAGATACATCCCTCGCCTTGCAGAGTACAACTTTCAGCTGCTGCACAAACCAGGGGCGACCAACTGAGCCGATCACCTGTCAAGGTGGCCAGGGCTGGACAAAGGGGAGAACGATAACGAGCAAATGGTAGTGCTGCCAGACAAGCTGTTCTGCCGAGCACTGGCGCTGGAGGACCTGGAACGCGAAGTCTATGAAGCGCAGCAGGACCATGAGGACATTGCAATGTGGAAAGAGAAGTACGCCATGATCGAAGACGCGAAAGGATGGACGCAAGGGGGACGGCCGGTGGTGATTGGAAACACGGAACTGTGGCGCAGACTGGCAGCGGCGTATCACGATCACGCCACCGCGGGTCACCCTGGGATTGCACAAACCCTTAAGGCAATCGCCCAAGATTACTGGTGGCCAAGGATGCAAGACTATGTAACGGCATATGTGAAAGGGTGTGCCACCTGCCAGGCGACGAAAGTGGGAACCACGAAACCAAAGGTACCCCTCTTTCCCATCATGCCAGGACCAGGAGTGCCGCCATTTGGGACAATCGCGCTAGATCTCATAGTCGAACTACCCAACTCGCAAGGATACAACGCAATCCTCACAATCACTGACCACGATACCACGAAAGCGGCACTGTTCTTTCCCTGTAACACGATGATCGACGGGCCAGGGGTTGCAGCCTTATACGCGAAGCATGTGTTCCCACATTATGGAATACCGCAATGGGTCATTTCGGACAGAGACCCTCGTTTCACCTCACACTTCACAAAGGAACTATGCCGCATTTTGGGGATCTCACAAAACATCAGTACGGCATACCACCCACAGACGGACGGACAATCAGAGTGGACCAATCAGTGGCTAGAACAGTATCTAAGAATTTACTGCAACGCCCAACAGGACGACTGGGCCCATTGGCTTCCACTTGCCCAGTATGTACACAACGCCTGGCCAAGCTCCACCACGGGATTCACCCCTTTTCAATTATTGATTGGTTTCACCCCAAGCATACGCATGACGGAAGAATCAACATCAAAGCTGCCCGCAGTCACTGAGCGGGGGAAATACCTGAAACACTTAAGGGAGCGTGCGGTGGAAGCCATCCAGCACGCCCAAAAAATCGTGTTACTGCGGAACGAGAAAGGGCAAAGGGGGCGGCCATTCAAGACCTATCAGATCGGGGATAGAGTGTGGCTGGAGGGGACTAATCTGAAACTGTTTCACCCCACCGCCAAGCTGGCTGCGAGGCGCTACGGTCCTTTTCCGATCACGAATGTGATCTCGCCGGTGGTGTATCAGCTGGCCCTGCCGGCGCAATGGAAGATCTTCAACACCTTCCATGCCTCACTCCTGTCACCCTATAAGGAAACGGAGGAGCATGGGCGCAATTTCATTGAGCCTCCACCTGACATGATCGAGGGGGAGGAGCAATACGAAGTCGAAGAGATAGTGGCGTCTCGATGATATGGGCACAGGAAGGAGCTCCAATACCGAGTGCATTGGAAAGGGTATTCTACAGCCAAAGACACTTGGGAACCAGCCTCGCACGTAAGCAACGCCCCAGAAAGAATCAAGGAATTCCACGAGCAGAATCCCACGGCCGTCCGGAGCATAGTACTTAAGGAGAAGCAAACAACAGAGGACAGCCCATGGCTCTCAGACCTGCCAACGCACTCCACCTCTACATCTCCTCTCCTCACGAATCCATCCTCGACATCATCCATGGCTCAGCGCCGTCGCTGCAACTGTGGCACGACGACAGCAGCCCCTATACGTTGCAGGAGGCCCGCCTTACGGCCCTCCAGAATTACTACGACGAGCAAGGATACGCAGGAAACCTGATCCCCGGCGTCGCCATCGCCAACTACGACTCCGGAATCAGCACCATCAGCACCACCTACCACATCGAGGAAGCCGGCGGGGACCAAGTTGCGGCACCCGTGGCCGCAGTGGGCCCTGGCGAAGATGATAGCACGACGGCTGTACAAGGGACGGCCGAAGGCGCTGAGCGAACCCCCTCACCTCTGTCCTGGGACAGAAGATATCCCCGTAGCGATGGTCACGACCCTGGTGAACCCGTATGGGGAGATAGTGACATCGCAAGTGAAGTACGTGCAGCAGCGGGAACTGATGGCAGCGAGGAAGGGGGGTCGGGCTGGCGGACCAGCCGCCTAAGGAGAGGGGCAGTGTCACGCGCGCTGGCTTGGTGGAGGGACAAAAAGTGGCAGGTACAGTTTTACGTTAGACGACTCATATTCCAGTACAGGGTGCGTCGCACGCACACCACTTCCGGCCCGGAGTCCTGGACAGAACGGGCGGTGGTGTGATGTGACGTCACCCTGTCACTTCCTGACCCACTACCATTACCGACCGGCTATTATCTCACCTCGTTTACGCGCACTTACCCCATGGCGATGATATGACTACCAGACTGTGACCAGAGACTGCGGGACCCACATGGGTCCGAAACTGTATAAATAGGAAGGGAAACTGAGGACTTATTCCTCAGTTTCGGCTTGATTAGATCCAATCCACTGTCTCACACCCAAGATCCTCTTGCTGAAGATCTTGTGCGTTATATATCTTGTCTTTGCGGCCTTATCAGTCCGATCTAAGATCAAGCTCACAATCGAGTCGCCACTCAGCTCCCTCTGAAGTCATACTGCGATCTTATCTTATCTCCTTCAAGATCGAACTGCCTTACTTCAAGCTCGCCCTACTCCTCGCCCTGATCCTCACTTATCTAACGATAGTGTGGACCATCTGTTATCTTATCGCTTTGAGAACCTTGGGACACCACCAAGGTTGAAGTCGAGTGAGAACCAGCATCTGCCTCATCAGGCGTCAGGCCCCAGTGAGCCTAACAGAGAAGGCGGCGTATATTACGTGTGACAAGGGTGAAACATTCTGTCATCCACTTGGGCGAATTGTCAGTCCGAGTCAATGGCCCTTGATAAAAAAATGGGACTGTCTTCCAGGGGTTGTTGCCCTGCCGAATCTGATCAATCGTTTTGTACATATCATTAGCAGATCCCCAGGGTACATCATCGAAGCCATTTTTGGCTGATTGTGCTGCCCAGAGCTGCAGGGCTCGATCAATTGCTGCTCCCGACGATTGTTGTTGCGAAAAGTGGTAGTCAGCAAATTCAAAAGCAAGCCTATCTTCAAACGGATGGAATGGATTGTCAGGCGTTGCATCCAGGGGTTGATGAACCGGAGAGGGAGTTGATGGTGATATGTAACACCCATCCTTATCACACACGCAATGTCACGCCCACCGAGTGAGCGTACCTCCACAGGCGAAGGAGGGGGCGTAGGCGATGCTGGTGACTGCGGCCTTGTGGGTAAGAGGTCTGTATACCTCTCGCGTGCAGGCGTACTCTTGTGACGTCTGATAGAGAGCTTTCCCTTGCCTTTGAGCATACACTAAGGCTCTGCAAGGGGACGCGTGAAGTCTGGCAATTGACCAGAGGAGTTGTGGTTCACAAGAGGAAGAAGGGAACCGTGCTCAAGCTGAGATTACAAGAGAACAGACTTAGGGTCTGTCCTAGGCATACAACGCGATATAAGTACATGTGGAGATGACTCATAGGGAGTCAGGGCGAGTCATGGTGTCCCTAGGACACTGCTACTAGTACAGAGTCACAGGGAGTCAGCAGGAGTCATCGTAGTACATGAGTCACTAGGTGCCGAGGCAGCGCATGCGCAGAGGCGTGCAAATGTAGCACTAGTGGCTGCGTGCCGGTCCCAATGGCCCGTCAGGCCGGGTGGTAAGTATATGGAGCGAAATAGGAAGGTGCGAGCGGAGTCACGGGCCATAGGGGCCCGGCAGTCCATAGGGGAAGCGTAGAGAGCAGTAGGCAGTAAAAGTGAAAAGAAATGAGGCGTACAGTGAAGTGGGAGCGTAACATCACCCCTCTCCTGCAGTCCGCGACTGTCCTCAGTTGCTTCCTTGGTCAGTCCAGTCGTAGGCGTCCAAGGCCTCGTTGTCCACCTCCGAGTGGGCGGTGGGGGGGCCCATGTCGATGCGCTCGAGGAGGGAGTGTGCGGCAGGGGGAGGGCGCCCAAAGATGCGCCTAGCGAGGGTGTACGGCTCCGGGCGTTGGGTGCAGCCACGTCCGGCCTTGGCAAGGGCCTCGCGCAGCGCAGGGCAGGGGCAGTAGGAGAGGACTTGGTCCTCTGGGGTGTCAGCAGGGGCGTGGACGCTGGTGAGATAGGGGAAGATGACGTTATATGCATCTGCCCAAGAGAGGCGCGTCACTGACTGGTAATGCTGGTCCTTGTAATAGTTGAGCCTCCTCTGGTGATACTTGAGGAGGCGTTGCGCCTCTGCCACGCGCCGCTTTTCTGTTTCGATGTCAATGGCATGGGATTCTATCCCCATCTCTGCAGTGCGCAGGCGTTCCACTTCCCCAATGAGGTAAGGGTCCCCCAGGGCTTTGAGGGTGTTATCCACATGGTGCCAGAAGGAGCCAGTGTCCCCCCCTTCGTCAGAAAATATGGCGACTTGCCTGGTTGTGAGGCGAGGGAGTGGACGCCAAGAGTGTTCTGCCACTGGGCGTGCATAGAGGGGGTGCGTGAAGATGACCTTCCCTTGCCCCATGGTGGCCAGGACGATGGGGTCCTTGGCTCCAAACATGAATGCGACATACTTGGGGGTGACAAGGGCGCCCGACCCGTCCTGGATCTTCGTTGTGAAATAGTAGGGGCTGCGGGGGTGGTTGAGGCGGTAGGGGTGCCCTGGGTGGTCCTGCTCTTCTGCCCCCTCGGTGACTCCCTCCACGTCGATGGCTGCAAGGGGGCTCCACTCATCTGGGATGTTCGCGGGGTTCCAGGAGGGGGTGTTCGGGGCGCTGCTGCCTTCAACCCTGGCGCGCAATGTTGTGGTCGCGTCAATGACTACATCCCTCACCTCTTCATCGTCCAGTGTATCTATCACCTCTGCCACCATTGCATTGAGGCGGCGGATGACCTCCTCTCCTGTGGTGACCCCACGCATGTCTACGGCAAAGGATGGCCCCTCCTCGTTGTTTTCTGTGACTGGTTCTCCCATGGCGTCCGTGAGTAGGAGGCCAGGAACGCTGGTGGTGGTGGAGTGGCCGCGGGGAGGGTACTGGTAGTTGTCGGGGTAGGAGGTGGTGTCTGGGTTAGCTGCGAGGACTCCCAGCTCGACGACAGGAGGGAGCTCTATGTCAGTCATAGGGGAGCCCGGTGGGGGTTCTAAGGCAGGGATGGGTTGGTCTAAGCTGGCAGTAAAATCATTGTAGTCCCCTTTGTAAATGGGGGAACCGGGCGCGGAGGACGTAGTAGAGGAGGTAGACATGTAAGCAGGACGAGGGCAACGAGGGTGGCGAGCAGCAGCGAGCTTAGCGGCAGGGTTAAAGTTCTGTGGGGACGAGGAGGTACGGAAGATGTTGGGGTAGACTGAAGCCACAGCTGCGAGGAATGGACAGGGGTAGTTAGAAAATGATTGGGGGTGTTTCTTTGCGGTTTTATAGGCTGTCTTGTTGCGTGCCATTTCGGGCCAGGAACCTTCCTGCGTCAGCTTCCTGGCTGGGTTTCTAAGCAGCTTACTATTAGGGTACTCAGGGGGCTGCGTGAGAGGATAGTCTGGGAGCTGCGTGGCAGGTGAGAACGTTGGTAGGCTCCCTGTGCTGGCCATGGCAATGAACGTGGCAAGCGTTGTCTCTGACTCTGATTCTGGTGTAGGAGGAAGCGACGCTGACAATGCTGCTCGGCGTGCGTAGGAGACAGAGGTGCGCGATGAGTCTGGCACCAATTCTGGACTTCTGGCGGCTGCTGACGATGCTGTTGGAGACGTGCATGAAGGACCCGGCACACAAAGTCCAACCGGAAATTCCTGTGTCCTGGCTGGTCGTGCTCTTGAGCTGGTGAGGGTGGAAATGACATGCGTGAGTCCCTCCCCTCTGTGTATTACCCCCCTCTCAGGTCTCGCAGCGCCTCGCTGCGCCTTGGTTCTTTGATGGAATTCCCTGACCAGGTCTGGAGCATGCACTCCTGTGGCTGGTTCCCATGTATTGTCAGCGTGTGGGTAGTTCTTCCATTTGATTAGGAATTGGTGTTCGCGCTTTTTGCCCCAGTGGCGCTCCCCCATAATACGCTCTACTTCCCATTCTGGTGCACCTTCAATGATATCTGGTGGGGGGCGCGTGTAATTTGGTCCATGGGCGTCTGTTTCTTGGTAAGGCGTCAGGAGATCCACATGAAACACCTTATGAATCGTCCATGATGGTGGCAACTCCAGTTGGTAAGCCACAGGAGAGATGACAGATGTGATTTTGAATGGCCCAAAACGTTTGGGCACCAGCTTACTAGAGGGATAGTAGGTTTTGATGTGGCGTCCTTCTAGCCAGACTCTTTGTCCCTTTTGGAAACGAGGTGTTGTTGTCTTAGGTGGCGCATTCAGAAGTCGCTGTGCACGCTTTCTGGCATCTAGGACGTGTGTGAGGCGGTCTTGCACTGCTGGCGGGTGCGTTGGGTCATTGTCAATTGTGCATTGAGGTTGGTAGCCAAAGAGGAGTTCGTGTGTGGTGAGTTTTGTGCGATCATGTGGC
>QLOS01001140.1:0-15588 GCA_003313725.1 Russula sp. MG48 | reverse complement strand
TGACAGCCAAGGATGTCTGCCTTGAGTCTGTCCCAGCGAAAATCACCCTCCGCGCTCGTACACGCCTTGCAAAACACTCTTCGTCTCACCCTTACATATCCATCTCCAATCGCCGCTCTCAGGCTCTCCCTCCGCGTGTTGCCCCATATTGCCAAACTCGCTGCCTTTATTCTCATTATTCTCAATGTCCGCTCTCTTCCCTTTGGCTGGCACAGTATGTGACTCTACCGCCTTCCCTCTTCCGAGTACTTAGTTCCTCGCAACCCCAATTTCTTTACTTGAGTTAAATTGTTTTGGCCTGTCGCCAAGCTGAGATGGCTTGCATGGTGTGCGCGCCTGCGCACGCTATCCCTCTCATCTGCCACCCGTGAAGCAGCAGCATGCAAGTTCCTCGATGACCTCTCTCCCGTCGGCCAGAACCCGCTTGACAAGACCGTAGTGACTAAGGCATGGGCAGGTGCGTTCTATTCCTTATAGTCTAAGCTGTAAAACCTTTAGCGTTTCTTCTTACAGGCCCCGATGACTGTGACTATAATTGGCATCTTAGCAACTCTTCCTACCCCAAGGTATGTGATATTGGTTCCCATCCCCCCGGGATTTTACGTGGGGGGCGGTCCAACTCCCTCGCACAAATCTGACCAGCAATGTGACGTAGATTCTTGATTTGGCACGTATGAAGAGCGCACTGACGATTTTCCCGTACTACGTACGCTCCGGGGGCTGGATCGCTCTTGCCGGTAAGTACATCCTCCAACCCCAAATAAGTCGTCTCGTCTCATTTGGCCCACTTTCCTCAACCTGTGATCTCGCAATAAGGTACGCACTTCCACTTCCTCCGCGAGATCCCCATATTTGCGCGGTACGAAGTGCGCACGCAAATTGTCGGCTGGGACTCCAAATGGGTATGAGTGTCAATCGTTCCCGGCGTGAATCCCCCTTTCGTTGACTCTCTTTCGACCATTCTACCTAACACAGTTCTATATCGTCCACCGCTTCGTAACTCACCGCAAACCCTCCTCGCGCTCTGCCGAATCCGATGCCGAAAAAACGCCGTCCGCGCAAGCAGCTAGGAGCACGGCCACCACCATTTACGAAAACGGGGTCCTGCTCAATGCAGCATCGGCAGCTCCCATACCAGCCATCCATACTCCCTCGACGCCACTCACGGGCCTGACGCCCTCTCCCTCCAGTACGAATCTACAAGCCGCCTTTCTCCGCCCCAGCACCGCCCCCATCACCAGTAACAATGCCAACACGATGCTAGCAGCGGCAGCAGCAAAAGCGGCAGTCACGCCCGAGCTGGACGGCGCGACCATCCACTGCGTCTCGGTGAACGTGTTGGTATTCAAGTACGGGCGCATCACAGTGCCCCCCGCGCTCGTGGTCGCCGGCGAAGGGCTCGGTGCGACACCCGCCCAGGGCACTGCGGCTCGCGAACGCGCGCTGGCGCTCGGGCTTGGTGGGATGCGGGAGTTGTATCGCGGTGCGTGGCGCGCGGTGCCTGAGGGTGGTGGGGAGCGCTGGTGGGAGGAAGCGACGAGAGGGCTCGAGAGGAGGGTTGAGAGGCGGGTGCGGAAGGTGATGGGTGTTCGGGAAGGAATTGATGGCGCGCTCGAGGTGAAGGGGCTGTAATTGGATCTAGGCGCGGAGCAGTATACAGCACTTTGTTGTGAGGTAGATGGTGTGCTAGATTGAGACTAGATATGCGCTATCGTCGTCGTTTCCGCTTCTTTCGCCCGCTCGTTCCCATTGACGTATCCTCGTCGTACTCGTGCGGCGCCACACCGCCCACTGCGTGTGAATCTGCATTTATAACGCACAACATGTACGTAAGTACAAAGCCGGGGGTTAACCCTCCGATTAGGCCAGAGTATGCAGAGAGTAATGTGATGAAGGGGGGAATACGTATTGTGATTTGACAGATGCTATGATGGACATAAGAGAGACACACGTTATTACAGCCCGGAGGCGACAGCACGCGACGTCATCAGACTCACCGCACCAGACTCCAACCTAAAGGGCTTACAATGCGCCCAGTAGCCTATCTGTGGCCGTATGTCGCCGGAGTATTGTCCTCCGAGCCGCTGTGCAACCCTTCATGTCAAAGACTCACTGCCCTCCTCCAGGGTTTCTTGGTCCCCGCCTCTTCGTGGGGCGGGGCGCCGCCTGCCAGTGGGGGGGCGTGGGGGGTCTCTTGGGTGCGGAGGGGTGACTCACGCTCCTCTGCAAAAGCAGTCTCAGCTTCCGCGCGCACGGCGATCTCTCTGCTCGCCGTATCGCGCATCATTTGTATATACTTTGACAACATGGGGATGAACGACTCGGACGAGACTGCTTGCCGCGCGGCGGCCTCGTGTCTTGCCCCTGCCACTGTCCGTGCTTGGTGGCGTGGGTATCTTGCCTTTTTGGGACTTTTTGGGACTTTTTGGGACTTCGTCATTGTTACGAGTTACAAGTATAACAATTGTCGTCCTTTTACTGTACGGTACTGTCCTTGCCCCACACATCGACGCGGACCGGACCCTGTCCTTGCTTGGTGGCGTGGGCATTTTGCCTTTTTGGGACTTTTCAGGACTTCATTGTTACAAGTACTATCCTTGACCCATCCTTCGGACACTTCAAATATCTTCACCAAAATGGTTCCAATTGAGCTCAAACTTTGTACATGTGCTCTAGTAGACATTCCTAACACAATAGAGGTCCTTTTTCTGTTTGAAGCTGCAAAGAAAATGAGATTGAAAAAAGGGCCTCCGTCACGCATGCTGGTAGATGCCATGTCGGAGCTTTAACCGGCAGATGCGATCGCATCAATCCAAAATGCAATCATACAGCGCATCTGCATCGCATCTCAATTGAGAGAGAAATTATGTGCTGAGTGAACACATCGGTCAATTACACGCTACCGAGACCAACGCCCCCAATTATAACACCCACAGTCAAGATGCGCTAACACAAGTCACCACAAATGAATACTTGAGTTTTCGACACGCTGCCAGATACACAAGCGTGAGCGCAATCTTGAACACTGCACTATGGAAGGCTTTCATGGTTTCATGGGAGCAGATACCCAAATCAACTCTCTGTGACAGAGCAAAGGGCCGCCATGATACAGGGCTGCAGGGCAAGATGCTTGGCAGCGGCACCACATGTGCTAAGCGGCAGCTTCTCCCACCCGAGCAAGAAGATACACTCATGAAGTGGTGCGAGCTTCAAGCCTCAATGGACGAGCCATGGATACTGTGACCTGCACCCCGGCGGGCCACCCTTCAGAGCATTCTTCCGCTCCAGCCACACAACACACACAGCTGGTGCTACCTTTGAGTTACCATCCACAGCACACTTATCCTCATCACCACCCACTGACTTATTACACTCTGAATCACCCCCCCTTTCCACAAAGCAGCCACCAGCATGATCCACAGCAACGGTATCAATTCCAATTCTACAACCCATCTAATTCAACATGATAATGAAATAGAGTTCTACCAAAATTCTACTACACACTTCTATCTGTCCTATAATCATTTCCAATTAATAGTAGATGATGTCTGTCTAGCCATTGTTGAGGAAATGTACCGCAGCGTCAACTCCTTCGACTGGCTGCCGTGCTGAGTTTGAATTCGAGCCTTTTTTGGACCGTGACAGGGTGTGACTGTCCGAAGGAGGGGTGCTGGCCGAAGGATGGGTCAAAGATAGTATCACAATTGTCGTCCTTGTACTGTCATTGCTCCACAAATCGACCGGATCCACCTTTCCTTTCGACCAGTCACACTCTGTCACAGTCCAAAAAAGGCTCGAATTCAAACTCTGCACAGCTTGCAGCGTGGGAAAGCAGATGCTCGGCGGCCACCAACGGAATATTCGTAAGCTCGTTGTACTCGAAGATGTAGGTCTAGGTCGTTTCCTAGTCAAGAACTCAGAGATTTTAGTTTGTGCATTAAGACCATGCGGCGGCCTCGTGAGGCTTTAATGCATATAAAATCCCCCCATCACACTAGAGAGTTTGTCCTTCATCATAAGTATCGACTCTCACCGTTGTCCTTGTCTGCACTCCATGTCTCTACATCCTCCTTACAACACTGATGCCTACAACGAACCCCGTGACAGACAGGCGGGGACTCTCGTTATGACAGAGCAGTGGTGGCGAGAGCGCTACGATGAAATTGCAGAACATGGCTACAAGCTTCGTCCTCGATACCATCCGAAATGGCAACCGTCTTGGCTTAAGTCGGGCAAAGACTTCTACACCGTAGAAGACGGTCAACCCACCATAGTACGTGTTGCTGCATTCATCTTTCGCTCCTCTGCTCAAGTTCGGCGACCGTTAAAGGCAGCGGTGGACGCGACTCGCATCCAAGATAACCGTCAGGTCATGCTCAAGAAGGTTCTTCCTGCAGAGGGGCCGCCGCACGAGTTGAATATCAACCAGCTATTTTCGTCGCCAGAGCTTGCAAGAGCGCCCCACAATCACTGTGTCCCACTACTGGATGTCATCGAGCTACAGCGCCCCGAGGCCCAGAGGTTAATGGTGTCCCCCTTCCTGCGCCCTTTTAACCAACCCCAGATGCAAACTTTTGGAGAATTTGTCGCTTTCTTCACTCAAATATGTGAAGTATGGCCCAGTTTCACCCCCTTTTGTGTTTTATTCTAATATGCAACCGCTTGTCGCATAGGGCCTTCGATTCATCCATGAGCGAAATGTAGCCCATCGGTATGGCTTGCAGCTTCAACCGAGAACACCCCGTCTGAAAATATTTTGCAGCGACTGCACAGCCAACAATATCATGCTCGACCCGTCCGGAATGTACCCTAATGGGTTTCATCCAGCCAAAATTGATCGAAATAGGAACTTCAAGGGTACTGCCAAGGCCTACACCAGGACCCAACGTCCTCCAGTTTACTATTTCATTGACTTTGGCCTGTCCCGCCAGTACACCTCTCGCGATGTAACGGACGAGCCTCTACTTGGCGAAGACAAGTCGGCACCAGAGCATCGATCAGGAAGGCGTTGTAATCCATTTCACACAGACATATACTACATCGGGAACCTTGTTCGCAAAGAGTTCATGAACGTACGTGATCACTTCTGAGCCCCAAGTTCACGCCATTGACCTCATCCTCCGTACTAGAAATGCTATGGTTTCGGGTTCATGAAAGATTTGATCAGCTCGATGACTCATGATGATCCGGCGAGGCGCCCTCGGATCGAGGAAGTGCTCCAGACGTTCGCCAGGATTCGGCAATCTTTGAGCCAGGCGAAGCTACGCTCCGCCATCATATCGAGAAAAGCGCCTTGGATCTTCGGGGTGATTAAACGAGCCAGGAATTCTGTTCGCACAGTGAAATACGTTGTGTCCCGCAGGCCTGCGGTCCCGGAACCATTCACACAAGCAACAACCCCAGAGCGTATGTTCTCAAAATGGAAAGGAAACGTGTGAACTGTGCGCGGCCACAAGCGATGCGCCAGCGTCAATCGTCTGTGGCACATCGGGATTCGGATCGCAGTCTCGCCTCGCACCAAACGCGCTCTACCTCTCGGCTTTCGCCTTCCGGGCCGGGCGCGTCTTTGCATTTATTATTTAGTTGTACTGTACTGTACTGTTCTGTTTGTACTGTTTTGTACAGTAGTTGTACAGTACTGTGACATGCTGCGCCTTACAAATGCAGAGATTCTCTTTTATTTTACGTTTGCAACTTCATGACGGTCTTTTATAATACGATTTCCATTACCTATCATGCCTCAGGCCTCAGGCTTTAGTCCTCGAAATGACCGGGGTCAGTAGCGGTTTGTCTCACATACTTAGTTTCATGATGATAACTTATGTATCTAACCTTCGCACCACTTCTCACAGTCTGTTCCAATTGAGTGTCTGCAGTCACCCGTCTCTTAAGTCTAAGTAGGGCATCCATAGCTTACTCCGGAAAAGGTGTAAGAAGAGCGGAATAGACAGCGGTTTCGAGCCGGTGGAAACTCTCATCAGAGGGCTGCAGTACTACCACCCGGACCGCTCATCCTTTCTGTAACTCACTGAGGTCATCTTCCACCTTGACCGGTTTGACTCCTCCAGATGGCACAGTTGGGGCAGAAGCTTTGTCCAACTTGGCCACGACTTGGAGGGCACACGCACCCTTGAACTAGGGTAGAGGGTTTTGCATGAGAGCTCGGGGTTCACCAAGTACCGTCCTGTTTTAGTCGACATCGACGCTGTCGCACCCTCTACTCATTCCTTCCAAGGAGTTCCAGATGGCATTGACTCGACGACTATAGCCCACATATGTGCCGGATACAACAGCAAACTCTCCACGTGCGGGGCTCTATCAAGGACCACGGACCTTAGCGCGACAAGTGTTTCTCTGGCACAGTCAAGTTACAGCGGGTCTTGTCCGTTCTCGTTCGGAGCATTGGCGTGTTGACCACGGCGCAGGATGCGCAATGCTCCCAGACCCCGCATATCGATCTGCATTCTCGCTGAGTGGCTGACATCGATCGCGGGAAGAGATTGATTAGAGTATATGCCTGTGAATGATTTGAAGACGTGCGTACGATATTTCGACGCCCTCGAGACAACATATTACGGGATGCTCCTCGCAGGCTAGACAAAGACAGGAAACTTGAAAGAAGGTTGCGAAGAAGTATAATGTAGCCTTGGCCTCGGAGGCACTGATCACGCAAGTTCCGAGGTCCTTGGTCCGGTCTTTCTGAGGGTGTGCAAAAGGTTGATTTTGTCTTAGCGGATGTGCTGATGGGTCTGCTTCTCAACATCTGTATCGCCCGCGGAAGACCTAAGCGATGCATTGGCCGAGGTCCGCACCACTCAGTCACCAAGTATCAGCCCAAAAAGGTGCTGTGCTTGGGTACCATTTTCTCCTTTTAGTGAATGATGATTCGCGTTTCCTATGTCTTTCTATGTCGGATGTTGCCTAAGCGGATATGTTTTGCAGCTGATTTATCGGTCCCGTGACCCGTGCCGGGAGGTGTTCCTAGGCCCGGGTAAGTTACTCAACTAGACTCGACAAAGCACGCAACATACAGTTCCTGGAATCACCTAACATCCCCCTTACCTTTGAGACTTGTACTGACCATCAAGCGTGTCTGCCCTGAATCAGTCCCGAGACTCCCGACGAAAATCATCCTCCGCTCTCGTACACATTATTTCCCCTTACATATACATCTCCAGCCGCGGCTCTCTCCCGCCTCGTCAAACTCGCTGCCTATCTTTTCGTTACCTCAATGTCCGCTCTCTGCCCTTTGGCTGGCACAGTTTTGTCTTCCCTTGTCCTTACTTCTTCGCAACTCCCATTCTTTACTTCAGTCAAACTGTTTTGGCCCGTCGTTAAGCTGAGATAGCTTGCATTGTGTGTTCACCGCCTGCGCGTGCCATCCCTCTCATCTGCCACCCGTGAAGAGGCAGCGTTCAAGTTCCTCCGACATGACCACTCTCCCGCCGGCCAGAACCCGCTTGTGCCTGGCAGGTGCGTACCATACCTTATAGTCTATCCTGTAAAACCTTGTTTGCAGGCCCTGATGATTGCGACTATAATTGGCATCTTAGCAACTCTTCTTACGCCAAGGTAAATGATATTGATTCTCCCCTCCCGAGGTTTTACGTGGGGGCGACTCAGCCCCCTCGCGCAAATCTGACCGGCACTGACTAAATTCTTGATTTGGCACGTATGACGAGCGCACTGACGATGTTCCCGTACTACTGTACGGTACGTGCGTGCCGGACTCGGAGATCGCATCGCTCTCGCCGGCATCTGCCTCCAACCCCAAACGAGGCATCTCATTCGGCCCACTTTTCTCAACCTGCGCTCTTGCAAAAGGTACGCACTTGAACTTTCTCCGCGAAATCCCCATGTTTGCGCAGTACGAAGTGCACACGTAGGTCGTGGGCTGGGACGCCACATGGATACGAGTGTCATTCAGTCCTGGCATCGTGGCCCACCCTTCAGTTTGCGTTGACCCCGTTCCGACTAATCTACCAAATGCAGCTCTATATCGTCCACCTGCTTCGTAACTCGCCCGCGCTCCGCCGAAAAAACGCCATCGTCCGCTCAAAAAAGTAGCCACGGCCACGGCCACGACCATTTCCGAAAAAGGGGTCCTGCTCTGCAGCATCTGCAGAACCCATGCTAGCCATCCATACCCCCTCGACGCCGCTCACGGGCCTGACGCCCTCTCTCTCCAGTACGAAGCTACAAGGCGCCCTTCTCCGGCGCCTTCAGCAGCAACAACGTCAACACGGTGGTCAGCAGCGGCAGTCGCGCCCGAGCTAGACGACGCGATGATCCACTGCGTCTCGGTGAACGTGGTGGGTATTCAAGTACGGGCGCGTCACAGTGCCCCCCCGTGCTCGGCGGCGAGGAGCTCGGCGCGACGCCCGCGGTCCCACGCTGGCGCTCGGGCTTGGAGGGATGCGAGAGTTGTATCGCGGTGCGTGGCGTGCGAGCGGCGGGGAGCGCTGGTTGGAGGAGGCAACGAGAGGCGGGTGCGGAAGGTGATGGGTGTTTGGGAGGGGCTTAAGGGGGCGCTGAGGTGAGGGGGTTGTAATTGGGTGTACTAGTAAGGGGTGCAGTATACTACAGTATTGTGAGGTAGATATAAGTGTGTGGTGGACTTGGACTAGATAATGCGCTATCGGCGGCGTCTCCGCTTCTTTCGCCCACTCGCTCCCATCGGCGGCTCCTCGTCGTCCCTGTGCGGACCCACACCCCCCGGTCGCGCCTCGTGCGTCTGCGCACGCTGCATCGCGAGCGCACGCACCTTCTCGGGCACATTCTGCCAATACACCACCTCCCTCCGTTCCTCGAGCAGCTCCAGCGTAATTGCGCTCTCCTCACCCACTCCCGCGCGTTCTTCGAATCGCCTCAGGAGCGAGAGCGCGTGTTCTCGAGAGGTCAGGCGGAGATAGCACTGTGTTCCAAATCCCCAGATCAGAAAACGAGAGTGGACGTGAGAGAGTATGTGTGTGAGGGAGAGACGCACGCTGTCAAGTCCCTTGGTGTAGTCGACATAGTCGAGCGCACTGGAGCCATCCGCCAGCAGCGCGGCGAACAGCGCACGTAGCGCAGTCTTATTCGTGTCCTGGGGGACGTGCCGAGCGAAGATGACGCACCCGAGAGGATACGAAGACGGTGGAGCCTCTGCTCGCGCGTGCGCGAGGTGCTCGTCCCCCTGCGGTTGAGCCGATGTCGGTGCTGGTGGGTGGTGGACTGCTGGCGGCGGCGCTGAGGAAGAAGACGCGGCGATACGGCGCAACAGGTCGTCGCGGTACGCGACGTACTCTGCTTGCAGCGCCTCCCAGCGCTCCTTCGAAAGCGTGCGGAATCCCGCCCGGCGCGCCTCCAGTTCCTCGGGCGATATCGCATCGCTCGCGCCCGCCGCTGCCATCTGTGGTGCGTCGTTTTTGTTTCCATCGTGTTCTCGCTTGTATGGGAAGCGGGTGAGGAGGTGCGAGGCGGTGGTCGGGTCGGAGAGTGTGACGAGCGCAAAGCCTTTGCATTTTGGGAGGGCGTCTGGGGGGTCTTGGTGGTGTGGTGGGAAGATGATGTTTTGGACGGAGCGGTGGTAGCCTTGCGAGGAGGAGTGTTCGTCATCCTTTGCGATGAGGGCATGCAACATCTTTAGTATCCCCACTGTTGAGCGGAATGAGAGGGGGATGTTCTCCTTCCAAAAAGAAAGGTGCGGTCGGTCAACATGCAGCGGTGGTGGGAGAGTGGGACTGGGGGTCGTACGATGTAGATTGTTCGGGCGTCCCAGTATTCTGGACTGAAAGTGGGAAAGCGCTGGGTGATCTCCGCCCAGTCCTTGCGCCGAACTTCGTACCCACCTACGTTGGAAGCACGGCGGGTCTTGTCAACGACGATCATGCGGACATCAAAGCTGTCCCTTGCATGTGTGCGCAGGGATTTTACGAGGGATGCTTCCGTCAAGGTGGCATTTTCGAGAAAGAGGGACAAGGAGTGTAGGAGGGTATTGAGGGATACGTCTGTTATATCGGGTTGGTCCGTTTTAATTATCTTTTTTTGGAGGAAGGAAACTTACAGCCGTCGCGGTTTGGGTCCCGCAAGGACGGGTTTGACCAAAGATGAAATTCTGAGAAAGCGAGTGCGCAAAGTATCGCCGGATTGGCTGTTGTTGTTGATGATGAGATGGACGTCATTTCGGGCCGGACCGGGCCAGTTGGAGGGTTTGCGTTTCTCGTTTCTCGTCATCCGCGAGTGAGTTAGTGAGTGTAATCACAAATCACAAAGATCACCTTACCTTACCTTTCAATTCACATTCACATCGTCACGTCACTCGCACTAGCGACGGCAAAGACAACAGATGTATAGCAACGCTCCCGTTTCCTCAATCACACATAACACACCAGGCTACCTAGACTCCCCAGTTGCTCCCATGGCCGAATACGTTTATGCCCGACACGACTTTATCCCGGAACACGACGACGAAATTACCTTTCATGCGGGTGAGCGCATCGAAGTCGTCGAAAAGGACGATCAATACGGCGATGGTTGGTGGCTGGTGCGTTCGCTCTCTTGTTCCTTTGGCGAGCCGATCTGCTTCGGTCTCGTCCCCCAACAATTCCATTCCATTCCAGCCATGTGCATCCCCCATTACTTCTCGAGGCCCGCAACGTGCTGCCTTTTACGTTTCCTTCGCCATATGCGCCTCCCATAATTTTGCAAAATACCCACTCACCTCTGGCTGAGAGACGAAGCTGCCCTCTAAGCGACGGTCTTACGACCCTCATATTGTTTTTTTTCTACCTTTTGACTATTCGTTCTTCTAAAAAATTTTGTGCCACACGACTGCTTTATGTCTCCTTTCTATTGGTTGCGACGATGGCTAACTAAACTCCGTTTACGCTTTGTTAAGGGTCGCAACTTAGCTGGGAAAGTCGGCCTTTTCCCAGCAAGCTACACTCAACCCGCTCCCCCCAACTTCGAGCCCCGAACCGCGGTCGTATCCGAGGCTGTTTCTCCTGCTCCGGGGCTCGCCGATAATACCCTATCTTCGCCTACTTCCCTTCCCAGCCCCAAACCAACCGCATTTCAACCCCTCCACGAGGATTCTGAACTCAGTCCTAGCACCCAAGACCCACCCGATCTCTCTACTGCCAACAGTAATGGTGAGGTCATGCTCGCTACTATGACCGACGTTCAGCAAGCAATCGAACAACTCGCTCACAAGGACGACTTTGACGGCTCCCGCAGCTTCACCTTCTCCAGCACACGCGGCGAGTCCACCGATCACGAGACCGACCACGAAACCGACGCAGAAGCGGATGGCGAAGATTGGCACAAGAGTGCTAGACAGAAACTCGCTGAGAAAGCCAAGGAAGCTGTTGAGGAACAAGTCGCCGACGACGCAAATGAGGGTCGCGTGCCCATCCGATCTACCGTCCCACCGATCGATGTCGAAATGAGCGACGATAGTGGCGATGAGGATGACGGCCTTCCTGATGACACATCTTCTCCAAACGGTCGTCGCCGACGGCACTCACATATTCCTGAAGTGGACGAGGAAGATTCACTCGCACCACACCCTCAAGACCATCAGCGTTTCTCCTATTCACCTTCCATCCAACCCTCCTCGCGCTACATCGTACCTTCCCCCAGACTCAACCCCGAATCTGAGTTTTCCCAAGATTCAGCAACCGAATCGGGGGTCCAGACGGCTACACAACCCACATTCCCCCGGGATGAGATGGCACCCACTCCAGATAATAACAGTTCACTTCCGAGCCCCGTCTCATCAAGTCTCCGCGGAATCTCCAATGGGATCTCTGCTGCCACTAATGGCACGGAGAACCATCCTTCTTCAGTACAACTTACGTTCCCTTCAAAATCACAAACCTTGAGCTTACAAGAACCAACCGGCGTTCTTCCTTCCCCCGCCACGTCCTCTACTGGTCATCGTCCCGGTTATTCCATCAGCAGCGCAAATTCCTCGGCACGTGTCGCCGCTTCTTCACCCCCCTTGGGCGCTCGGATCGCTGATCTCTCCGCCAAAAAGCCGCAACATGCGCACCCCGCCGACTGGACTGTCGACGAAGTCGTCGATTGGCTACGTGCCAAAGGCTTTGATGAAGCTGTATGCGAAAGGTTTATCGAGCAGGAAATAACGGGCGATGTTTTGCTCGAACTCGACGTAAACGTCCTCAAATCCGAAATTGGTATACTCGCGTACGGCAAACGCATGCGCATCTCGAACGCGATCTCAGAGTTACGTCGTCCTCCAAGCGTCGTATCGTCCTCGGCAGAACGATCCACGCGCCCTGGATCGTTTTCGCACGGCAGTCCGCTGGCGCCGCAACACGGAAAAATGCCGAGCTCCGCGCCCATGAGCTCCACCGCTTTTGGCAGCCCTGTGAGCCACGAGGGCCCTTATTCGGGTAACTTGGCGGACATCACGTCGTCAATGCCTCCTCGCCGTGACTCCGATCCTGGTGTGCGGTCGACTGTAGTAGACAAGGCAACCGACAGCGATGCGACGATCGGTCTAGGCTTTGGGATTCCCCATTCTCTCGTCCCTGGGAATGGCCAAGCCAAGGCAGCGGTAAGATTCTATTAAACATCGCCCGTCATAGTGGTCGCGCTGATGGCGATTTGAATGCAGAAGGGAAGGCCGACGCAACTCTCACTGTCTCCTAGCGACGGGGCACTCGGCGCGAACGCCAAGGGCATCACTGTTGAGCAAGAGCAAGGGGAAGAAGATCGTGCCGTGTTTAGTGACGTGGGTCGCCCATTTATGGCCATCAATCGTGTGCGCTAACTAGAGTCTTCGCCAGAGTGATACGAAAAACCTTTCGATAAAGGGACGCAGTTCCTTCTTTGGCCGTCAGAGTTCGTCATCCTCAGCGAGCAAGCTGCCGTCGCCCCAAAAGTCAAAAGAGGTCACGACGCCGCGGTCGGACGTCTCGCCACTTAGCGAGGGTGGCCGATCGTGGTCCCAACCGCGCAAGCGTAGTTTGGATGCAACACGTGAGGGCTCACGACTGAGTTTCTTTGGAGGTTCGCTTGCGGGGACGCTGGGCAAGGCGCGCAAGCCGCCTCCGCGCTATACGGCGTGAGCCATGCCTTCTTTGCGACATTGCGACTGGTGTCCGAATGCTGATTGATTGCCCACCCGCAGGACCCCGGACATCGAGGCGTCGTCCGATCGCGGCGCGCTCTCCCTGTCCCGCTTTTATAACCCCAGTGGCAGTCGCAAGAGCTCCACCCGCTCATCCGCGTTTGATTCCGGCATTATGAACGGGAAAGATGACAAACGCGAGAAACGCGGCTCTAAGGACTCAGATGGCATAAAGGACAAGAAAGACTCCTCGATTCTGCGCAAGCGCCGTATGTCATCAACGCCATCCCCCACTGCGGATCCTCGCACACTCAAAGCGGGCCAAAGCATCTTGGAGCAGATCGGCAATCCCGATCATGAGGGGTGGATGCGCAAGAAGGGTGAAAACTACAACTCTTGGAAAAGCCGTTATTTCCTACTCAAGGGCCCACATCTGTATTGGCTTAAGAGCAACAGCCCAGCGGTGCGTGTTACGCTGGGCCGGCTGATCCGTGTGGCGTTTCCTCATCGCTTCTGGCTTCACAGGAGACAAAGATTAAGGGATACGTTAATATAGTCGGCTATCGTATCATTCCAGATGAGAACGTTGACCCTGGGAGATATGGGTTCAAGCTGGTGCACGAGTCGGATCGTGCTCATTTCTTTAGCTCTGATGAACAAACAGTTATCCGCGAATGGATGAAGGCACTTATGAAAGCGACGATCGACCGCGATTACTCGAGTGTGTTTCATCATTTTGTAATGTATCGAACAGAGCGAATCTTACGCGCATGCAGGCCCCGTGGTGTCCTCGGTCAATGTGCCGACCATCCCTCTGGCGGTCGCCCAGGCGATGAACCCGGCGCCGCGTCCTCCATCACCGAATGCCCGGGCTGCAACACAGCGGGCCATGAGGCGCGAGAACACGAACCAACTGTCGACGCGTGACGCGGAGATCTTGATGGGCGTGCCGCCTTTACCTTCGACGGGTGGTCGTCCTCGGGTAGAGTCCTTCTTCAACGAGCTCGATTCGATAGATCCCGTTTCGCCATCGACGAGCCCGAAGATGCAGACTCCCCCTGTGCGACCACCGCGAGAGATGAGAAAGAAATCGTCCACGTTCGAAGTACGCATTATGCCTCCATGACTTTAAAAAGTTTATACCCACGCATGTCCTTCTTGTCTGTACCACACAATCGACAGCCACCCGTAGAGCCGGAACTTATCGAGTGGGCAAATCACCATCTACCGAGTACGCTGCAGATAACACCCAGAGGGTCGATCTGCGGCGGGCTCGAGCTTCTCCGCATCGCCGAGTCGATCAAGGGCCTGAGAACTTCGATTGTACCTGACGACGCGTTCCCACGTGATGGCGACGACAAGAGGCTCGACGGGCTGTTCACCCTGTTCGACTTTTTGCTCGACAACGACGTCAAGATGGGCGCGGTCAGCATCAACGACGTGCGCCAGGGCAAGCGCGACAAGATCGTTCAGCTGCTCAATGCGCTCCGGGCGTGGGAGGAGAAGCGGCGTGCGGTTCTAGAGTCGATCGGGAAGAGTTCGATGCAGGCTGGTCCGTTCATTGCACCTGTGATATGGAACGAGTGACGGAGAGTCGCTTGAAGATCCACTGCTGCAGCGGTTCCAGATTTCAAGTTGATCGAAAACGTGTCGAAGTTGGTTTTTTTTTTGTTTTATATATATCCCATTCGTTTTTTCATCCAATGAGCTTCTCACGTTTCCTCAAATGTCCTATACGCACCGTCCTTACTTGTATTGCATGGCTATGATGTTATCCCGCTCGTTTATCAGTTCGTTGGTTCAGAATGTTTCATTTCACTGTAATTGCCACAGACTTTGTCGGACTAGGAAAGATTACGTCATAACCAGAGAATCAAAATTTCTCTGATAAGATGACTGACTCCTTTACTACTACGATGAGCTTTAATGGCGAGCAGCTCGAACGATCACTCCTTACTGGCCAATGGAGGGAGCAAGCAGGTGATCCCTCGCAAAATGTTATTGCACGACTCGGAAAGCAGGTCGTAGACGGCGAATTCAAGGCGTTCCTGTGCTCACCCCTCGCCCGCGAACTGCTGACTCTTCGATCGGACGCTCTGGACAATCTCTCCTCACCCATAAAAAGCTGGTTTGACTTTTCCGTGCCGTCCGCCGGCGGGGACTACGAGCGGGAGCTCGTGCACCTGCTCGCGGCGGTGGCGTGTCTCCACGCCTTCATGCAAGCAAACTGGACGGGCCCAGACCTCGACGTGGAGCCTCTCTCCGTGCTAGACCTCCCCCAACAACGACAGTCCTCGATCACCGCCGAAACTCTGCAACAGAAAGCTGTCGCGGAGCTCGCGTGCGCAGGAGAGCCTGCGTACCACCTTGCCGGCGCGGCGTTCCTCTTCCGCCTCGCGCTGATCTTGCTCGACGGCCTGGATTACGACTGCCACGGTGTGCATGTGCACGTGCGATCTGTCGCGTGGTGGCGCATGCGCGCGTGGAAGGTGCACGAACAGCTCCTCGGC